>SMSR01009850.1:8076-32964 GCA_019453355.1 Ceratina japonica
AGATAGCCAAATGGATCTGTATATTTCAGTATGCTGCGATTTACTGCGTTTACCGGCTTCCAGTTCTCTTTCGGCTCCCCTCTTAGGAGATGCTTTCAGCCTGTTGTAGGAAAATATGAGATAACATTGTTTTACAGAAATTCTATGTATAATCAGAACATATAAGTAATTATGAAAGTTTCCATTCTTATAAAAATATATAAAATTTGAAATAACGCTATATACAGTGACGTCCATAAATAGATAGCCAAATGGATCTGTATATTTCAGTATGCTGCGATTTACTGCGTTTACCGGCTTCCAGTTCTCTTTCGGCTCCCCTCTTAGGAGATACTTTCAGCCTGTTGTAGGAAAATATGAGATAACATTGTTTTACAGAAATTCTATGTATAATCAGAACATATAAGTAATTATGAAAGTTTCCATTCTTATAAAAATATATAAAATTTGAAATAACGCTATATACAGTGACGTCCATAAATATTCGGACACATTTCGAAACGGTATAAAATTGTTTTGATTGTGTATTGGATCGAAAAAATTATATATATATATCTGTTATTAGAAATTTTGTCTTCTGTGGAATTTTAGAGAGCTTAATTTACTATGGAATGTCTAACAAAAAATTAAAAAAACATGGTATTCATTGAAATCGCGAGAAAATAGTAAAGGACATGGTTTTTAACTTTTTTATTAGGGTCTGTAATAAAAATTGGAAGTGTCTCTTTTGCAGATCTAAGTAAGTTATATGCGTGTACAAAGTTTCATCAAAATCGATCAATATTGCTATGCGGTATTAGAAATTTAAAAAAGAATAAAGAAATTAAACTAGATTAGAAATTTAAAAAAGAATAGAGAGATTAAACTAGATTAGAAATTTAAAAAAGAATAAAGAGATTAAACAAGATTAGAAATTTAAAAAATCGCAGTTTATCGCAACTTTCAATCTAAGACTGAGATGGACTGAAGAATTTTTACATATTTCGATATATCTAATTCTTTTATGGTTTCATGGATTTTTATGAAACTTTACACATTCATATAACACAATTAGATCTACAAACGGGATGTATGAAATTTTTGCTAGAGCCTCCAACAAAAAAGTTAAAAATCATGATCTTTTCTCTTTTCTTCGAGATTTCGGCGAATAGTAATTTATTTTAACTGTTTGTTACACATTACGTAGTGAACTAAGCCTTTTAAAAGCCCACAAAAAATTATGTTAGCTCCATTTTAAAGAACTTATTCCGTTTTGAAGTGTGTCCGAATATTTATGGACGTCACTGTAAGATGTCTCAACTAAGGAAGACCATCTAAATGTCCCTTCTGTTTTTTTATGTTATAAAAAACCTTGATATAATTTAAATGGTTTCGGAATATTCTGTATTAAAAATTTTGTTGAAGATGAAGTATGTTTTTAGACTCCAAGATAAATATCACAATTTCTACTGACTGGCTTATTACATATAGAATTATTGAAAAACTGATAATAAATAGGTAAAAAATCAATTACAATACTCCTTAGGTTTGTTTTATATTATTATTTAACTGGTTTTGGAATATTCTGTATTAAAAATTTTGTTGAAGATAAAGAATGTTTTTAGCGAGAGATAAATATCACAATTTCTACTGACTGGCTTATTACATATAAAATGATCGAAAAACTGATAATAAATACGTGCAAAATCGATTACTCTTTAGGTTTGTCCTTAAATATCTTTTCTTGTCGGACGTACATGTAACGGTGTACATAGGTAAATGCACAAAACAGAGAAAATCCTATTTACCGTTATCCGCTTCTAAACTATTTGCGAATTGCTGCGGAGTGAAATTAAGAAAGGATCGTTCCGGGGAGCAGTTCCGTTCCCGAGCAAGCGTGCGAGGAAGAAAACTGGGAGGAGGTAGCCGTAACGAGCAAGAAAATCGAATGAAAACGGCACGGCAGGCAGGGAAATTTCGGTGGAGCAATTAGGCGGCTCGCAACCGATTGTTTCCGAACGAGCTACAATCTGTAAAGGAGACACAATCCCTGGCGAGGCGTCTCGTAACCCAGAGCTTGATTATCGTGGACAGCGTGAGGAGGCTAGCAAAGGACGCACCCAGGGATCGTCGCCGGTCCTACAGGAGCCGCGCGGCAAATTGCTATGCGGCCGGCGGCTTCCGAGTGATTGGCAGTGGCCACCGGCCGCATCCATAATCGCGGACCTCGACACAACCGATTCATCTATTTTACATCGCGTCTCTTGTTTTATTTATCCCCTCTCGCCTACGCGCGCTTATGGCTCCGCGGAAGAACTAAGTCGGAAGGCAAAACCGTTTGAGGCCGCGGTTACAGGAATCGTCCCGTTTTAATGCGGCCCATTTCCAATTAAAGGTCAATAGAAATTTGGAGATTGAGCGGTTGTTAGACTTAGGAATTCATCGGTACGGGCAGTATAGCGTGTTGATCTTTACGGAAGGATTTGCGGGCACCGTTCAAGAAGTTGTACGCCGGTATTGATTCTGGCTCGATTCTATGCGCGGTTTGCTCTAACGCTTCTGCTAAGTCCTTTCAAGCCAGCCGATGAATCTTCCGGCGTTATCCTTGAACCTCGCCGCGGTACCGTCTTCGCCTGAATTGATCGTCCCCGGGGCTGTTTGCTAAAAGCGCGCAACCATGAACCGAAGATCAAAACATGGCTGTCCGCATTTGCCTTAAATACCCGGGATCACGAAAAACCGGAACCGTGGTGGCCGCCGGTTCTCGTATAATCAGAGTAAATACGGGCCGGCGGAATTATGCCGCATGGAATTTCAATTTCCGGACGCTCCCCCCGATGTTAACGTGAAATTGTAACTGGTAAATGAAAGAAAATTTCGAGAATAAGTAACTTCAAAGTAAAATAGAGTTAAGCTCGTTCGTTTCTCTTGCCACGCGAAAAAGGATTAACTCTTCGAGGGGAGGTTCGCCGAGAGAGAAAAAAAATTCCTTTTCCCACCGAGCACTCGCCCGCCTCGTATAAACTCCGCGCTTCCCGTGTCTGGCTTAAAAACCCTTGAGGGGGTCGACTCCGATAGCGGCGCGATAAAGCAGGATGTCAATGTTACCCAATAAATTCGCCTAAAATATTGGTTCACGCCGTTGGATTCCAAGTCTTTGTTTCTCGGAGAATTAAGGAGGTTCATCCGGTTAAGGAATTAACAGATAGATCTCCAACAAAAATTTGATAGTCTATAACAGTATACCAGGATACCTAAAAAAATTTTTAAGTCATTTGGATATCTTAACGATGAGATATTAATATAAATATTTTTTACAATTTTACATGTGGTCATATGGCAAAGAGTGATTTCCCAGACTTCTATCGCTAATTTAATTGATATTGACAGACAGTTTTGAATGAAACTTATGTCATACTAGAGAAAAACATTTAACGAATATTTTAATTGCAAATTTAGGTAGATTGGGTGACTATGAATCGAGAAATATATAAACGCAACAAACGAAATCTGCATCTTTCAGCAGTAGATAACTTCCGTTATTAACATTTACGCTAGTCAAGCAAGCTCCCCTTTTCTATAATTTGCATTTGACTTGCTACGTACCAGATGAACCTCCTTAAAATAAAATTCGTTCCAATGGTTAGTTCTGGTCATTATTCAATTAGATTATTTATTTATTTATTTCACAGGTCCATTGGCTCTTTACAAGTAGAGAGAGTATAAAAGAGCAGAGAAAAAAAGAAAGATTTACATATTTNATAAAATTCGTTCCAATGGTTAGTTCTGGTCATTATTCAATTAGATTATTTATTTATTTATTTCACAGGTCCATTGGCTCTTTACAAGTAGAGAGAGTATAAAAGAGCAGAGAAAAAAAGAAAGATTTACATATTTAGAAAAGTGCTGAGTGACAAACAAACAAAACGGCTATAAGAAAGATAGAAGTATCTTACAATAAGGATTTCATGAATTAAGCGCTAGAAGCTTTCTTCTTATGACATAACTGGAATCATTAAAAATGTCAAATAGGATATATGACGAGATTATATCCATATTTAATAAAAAAAAACTGTTATAGTTAGAATCGTTACTGTGCTTTGAATTTTAAGCAACTTTATAACAAAGTCGCTCTGAATAAAATAAAGATTAAAGCACCCTGGGACAACTTTGAACTGAAAATTAAAATGAATTTTGTCTTGATTCTCTCAGAAATAGAGATGGAGAGTCTAATGCTGTAAACTTTGGCTTTGCACTAGTTTCGCCTCGTTATTGGTAAAATAGAGCAAAATCGAATCGACACATGTTAGAGAATTTAAAAACCTTAAAAATCCTTAAAAATTAAAACCTTGAAGAACTGCACCAGTTTTATTAACCTAATATCCAATATCTAATAAAATTTCAATGCTTCGTCGTTGACTTTATGCAAAGTGCTCGTTAGAATTGTCGGGGCTAGCCGTGGAGCCCGGTTAAGTTAGCGGGCAATCCGATCGCCAACGATAAAGGGGGTGTGGGTGGTTTGCGAAACACGTGAGCGATCCTCGTCAAGAGGCGCGTGGCAGGAACACACGTATGACTTACGTGCTCCTCCGTTACTGCTAACGAGCCATCGCGGATTATCGCGTGTCTGTTTGCATTATTGCCGGGCCGCCGCCGCCGCCCACGCCAAGTCTTGGAGGGTTACTTGCCGGAGATATCCACCGCCACCGCTCCCCCTCCCTGTCACGCCCCTGTCATTAATTTTCATGCCGGACCGGACGATGCGTCGCGCTAGCCAGAATTTACGGGCTAACTCGTCCTCCAGGACCGGCTAGGACGGGAATTGGCGGCCGGGGGATGGGGAACGGGAGCGAGGGGGGAGGGTGGCCGGCCGCAGGCACCCTCCCCGGAGAGTCCCGGGACGATTAATTTTTCAGGGTAACACGTGGCACGATATTTTCGCTCGACGGCCGCCCGAACTTTTTGCTGTTTGCCGGACGGCCTGATCCCCCGCGCGCCCCGCGGACATAACACAATTTTGTTTTGCACTTCTGCTCGGTTTCTCTATTTTTCGGAATCGCGTCGCGCGTGATTATTTGGTCGCCGCGACGGTTCAGGTGGATTCGGGGAATTAATTATAACGCGCGGGCTGTTGAAATAAATACGTCGGCGATTTCGAGACTGGAGCGCCGGTGAAGAAGTTATAAACCGTGACAGTGTAACGAGGGAAATATAATGGTTCGTGAAACGATTATATTTTCTCATTCTACTCCGGTCTGAAAACCCTGGCTTTACGACTATTTTTAGTACCCGATTCGACATATCAGCTCGATGTTCTATAACATGTTATGACGGAGCATAAATAAAAAAGTGGTCGCGTTTCTAAGTAAGAGCGGCTACTATCTTTCGGTTGATTAAATTATACTTTAGACGAACATAATTTTGTTGTCCTTCAGTTTAATCCGGTTTATACGATATTGTAGTGCTTAAAGTGTGAAGCAGTAACACTTTCTAAGACTCCTATCACACTGCCACTTCGTTTAAATTACAATTTTACTCACACAGTGGTTCTCAAGGCGTTAGACTACTCAGAGGCAAAAAAATAGGCACAATTTGTGATTTTTCAGCGAACTTAATTTATTTCACTAAATTTTATATATTTTATAATAAAGAATTTTGTATAGTCAATTACGTATATAATAAAACCTTCTCCCATTTTGTAATTCCGATTTATTTCATGATTTCACTGGAAAAAAGATCATAAAATATGCTCACTTTTTTGCCTTTGGAGTGATATATCCCCTTAAATGTTGAATTGGCAACTGACTTCGTGAAAGCAGCAATTTCTAATAGAAATCGATAGAATTTAACATAAGTATAAATAAAGACGATCAAATTTTGACTAAAATCAAAATCTGTAACTTTATGGAGGACCGGTTAAGAACCAGAGATCTAACTGTTAGCCGGGCAAATTTCATTCACGACTAAACGTTGCCGCAAATCGTATTTGGTGGTGCGCGGGAGTTAAACGGGAAAAGTGAATCGTTCCAAGCTTGGCGGGGGGTGCGAGATTCCCGGTGATCGATGAAAATTTCGAGAGGCGACGGCGGGCAAAAATGCCGCGACGTATAATAGATTAGCGGTAAAGTATGTTACTGTTCCAGAGATATGGTAACGTATAGACCCGTGGCCCGGGGTGGGGAGGAGAGATCCTTAGATCCCTCGGCTCTCTCCTTTTTCCAAGGACCATTACTTCCATCAGGCTATAGCTACTTCCATGCGCTTAACACTTTTTCCGCTTCTTGCCCGGCTTCCTGGCAACTCGCTGCCAGAAGACTGCAACCGAACGAAAGAACTACAGAATACTCCACTCCACGCGGTCACCATTAATTTGCCATCCCATCCCCCATTCTGCCCCGGTCCCTTCCTCGCACGCTTTTAAGATACCGCAATTTCCTACCGTACCTCGTTCGGCATCCAATAGCGGTATATCGACTCTTATCGCCATTACCGGGACCGTAGTTGTCCAATATGAAGCGATCACTGGATATTACCAGCGATTACCATAAGAAAACTGTTAACGCAACGTTGTTCCCCTGAATCAAACACGTTTTACGACCGCCTTCTTATCAGTTCAGGAGACTATATATTGCAATCTTAGCAAAACAGGGATTCCAAAATTGGGGCGATGCCAGATCATTTGCGATCTTCAATTTACAACAATAGAATAAATAAATTTAATTAAAGTCAGGATTATTATAAGAACAAATACAAATTGGTAAATTATCTCCTCTTCAATCCAGTAGAATATGAATAATAGAGGAATTTTATAAATGTTTCAATGATTTTAAGAATCTCAAGAATTTACTTGCCGATGCCAGATTATCTGCGATCTTCAATTTATAACAATAGAATAAATAAATTTAATTAATTAATGTCAGGATTATTATAAGAACAAATAAAAATTGGTAAATTATTTCCTCTTCAATCCAGTAGAATATGAATAATAGAAGGATTTTATAAATGTTTCAATGATTTTAAGAATCCTAAGAATATACTTGCCGATGCCAGATTATCTACGATCTTCAATTTATAACAATAGAATAAACAAATTTAATTAATCAAAGTCAGAATTATTATAAGAACAAGTACAAATTGGTAAATTATCTCCTCTTCAATCCAGTAGAATATTAATAATAGAAGAATTTTATAAATGTTTCAATGATTTTAAGAATCCCAAGAATTTACTTGCCGATGCCAGATTATCTGCGATCTTCAATTTATAACAATAGAATAAATAAATTTAATTAAAGTCAGGATTATTATAAGAACAAATACAAATTGGTAAAGTATCTCCTCTTCAATCAAGCAGAATATTTATAATAGAAGAATTTTATAATTGTTTCAATGATTTTAAGAATCCCAAGAATTTACTTGGTGATGCCAGATTATTTGCGATCGTCAATTTATAACAATAGAATAAATAAATTTCACAAAGTCACAAAGTTTTCACAAAGTCAGGAATATTATAAGAAATAATACAAATTGGTAAATTATTTCCTCTTCAATCCAGTAAAATATTAATAATAGAAGAATTTTATCAATATTTTAATGATTTTAAGAATCCCAAGAATTTACTTAATTTTCTGATTTTTTGCAATCCAGATTTCCAAAGATATGCGATTAAAATTGACATTAAAGCCAAAATTTGTCAATTATTTCATGCAGAAAATTCCTATAACGCAATTGCTGCATGTTATTACCATAACAAAACTGTCAATGCAACGTCCTCCTCTGAATAGCTGAGAGGGTATTAATCTCGGTAATTAAGACAATTATGCACCTGCAGTGAGTGGAAATCCTCTTTTTTGCGTTTGTTTCGAGGATGAAGTTGGTATGACGGGGCGCATTAGTGAATCACGCACGTATCACGGGTTTCCTCGTTTTTTCGCCGTTCCTCGGCTCGGCTCACCCCTATCATCGGTCCATACAAGCCCCGACCCCTCGGCGTCCCCCGGGAAATTTTAAACTCCCTCTCCCAGGACCGGCGAACCAGCCGCTCGGGAGGAGAGAGAACGAATCTACGTCTTCCGCTTCTGCCCTCTGCATACTGATCAGCAAACGACATTATACTGTCCTCGTGGAATCATTCTGTCGCGTTTAAACAGACAACGATTCTGTTTCTGTTCACGATATTCAAATCAGCTCGCCGGGCGTAATCCTTTACGTCTGCGACGGCATTAGCGACGGGACTCCTCCCACGCGGGCACCACGTTTAATTAGTATTCAACGGGTACCGTTACAGCATAATTATTGTTAAGGAAAAATTTGTATTCCGCCGGTTATTAGGGTAAGGTAAAAGATTGCTGGCTGTGTTTCTCTTTCGAATTTGGTTTCGGCGGCGAGGCACGTGTATCGGAGCGTTAATCGTTGATTCGTAGTTCACGTTCCATTCGCGAACTTCCCTAATTCGATAGGGAAACGGTACCGGGGAAATGTTCGGACGGGATTCCGCCCTAACAGCGCGCGGCCGACGGTTGGGGCGGGGAAAAAAAATTCGTCGAACCGCGCGACCGGAAAAGAGAGTTCGGCAACTAGACGACGGATTCGATTACAGTTTTTGTCCGTTTCACGAGCCGCGACCACGTTTCGTTTTCGTCCCATCCGGCCGTCGCTACCCCCGCTGATGTTTCTCGTGAATTCCGCGGAAGGAATCAACGAATCCGTTGGCCAGTGAAACGTTTTACAGTTACAGAAATTACGTTCCATCGATTAAACGTAACAGGTGTGAAAAAACCTTCGTTACACTACAAATACCCATTATATAAAAATTCTATCATATAAAACTATCTTATGCGAACATTTTATTATATAAAGAATATATTTCTTATTATAATATTGTATATAAATAAGACTAGCTGTTTATTTATTTACATGATAAAACTTATTTAATAATTTAGTATGAAATAAGCATAACAGACATTTGAAATATTGTACGGATAAAAGTCACAGTGAAGGAAATCCATTAATCTTAATTTTGAGAAACACGTGTGTTTCTGTAGTATAATAAACTGTTCAAGCAAAAAATAGTGATGGACACTAATTGGACACTGGTAACAGTGTCTCACTGTAAGAAATGGTGGTGATAAATTGGCTATCTCTAGGCCCTGTTTCCATTGGCAGTGGTCCTAACTTCCACGATTATGTATCTAAATAGGATTTTCAGTAACTTTTCTTAGTAAAGAATAAAAAAAAGTAGTAGGAGTAGTAGTAAAAAAAGAAGTAGGAAAATGACCCAGTGTTCTTTTAATGTATTAATATTTATAATTGAAGAAAGCGTGCTTTTTGCTCGAAACATGGCTTATATTAGTATGATTATATCACTTTCATCCCTTTATGTCAAAGGAACATGAATGTGCAAGAGATGTTACTGGAAATATATACTGTTGCAAAATCAGTAGCATTAAAAATTGCAATTGGAAGTATTTTGCAAATGGAAATAAAATATTTTATATAATATTTTGTAAATAATATAAATTCAGATGAACCTCCAGAAAGCTAATGCCTTGTTTCACTACATGAACATTTCCTTATATGTATGAACACGTTTGATACCTAATTGATTCTTCCAATAGGAATACCATTGTAATTTGTTGTTTTTATTGTTGTTTTTATTTATATTGTTGTTTTTCTATTTATTGTTGTTTTTAGAGTCTCCCAAAATTTTGACCATGAGATTGAACGTTTGCGTTTAATTAATATACTTTCTTCTAATAACAATCAAAGTCATTTACTATCCTCGTACAATCGCACTTGTTACAATTCCAGTAACGATGGCTCCTTAATTTATCTATAATTCCGGTTGTTCCAGTATATTTTCGTTTTGTTCGAGTAACAAACCGGAGCCAAGAATTTGCTACCCTCCCTATAACTTCCGACGCGATGATTTCCGTTGGCCCGAGTATTGTATCTCAGCCGAAACGTGACGCGGGAGTGTTACGCGAATTTTCAATTTCGAAGTTAGCCAGCTGGCTTCGACTCCTCCTCCGCCCACGCGAGGGGGAAGAGGGAGGAAGGAAGGAAGGAAGGAAAGGGGTGCGGAAGGCAGTAGCGGTAAGGTATCGCGCAGCAAATCTCGGAGCTCCTTCGAACCGTATCCGGGCGCTCGGATTACTCGTCGTCGTCGCGTGGATCCGCGAAAAAAGGTGGGAACGCCGTGGATATCCGGCTGAATCCTAAGCGAACGGAAACGCGGAAATTGAAACGGCGTAAGCGGCGCTCGCCGGCGAGGGTGTGCGACGACGGGAATTTCTGAATGGGGCCAACGGCTCGGGCGATGAAACGGCGGGTCTCGAGGCTGATTGTAATTAAACGTAGCCGATCCTGTGATCGAGTACTTTCAATCCCTTTTAACTTAAAGTTAAAACGGCGCAATCCCGGCTATATACATATACTAATGGTGATTGAGTGGTTCTATCCTCTTTTAACGAGTCCTCGTGTTTCGCTTTCAATTCGAAAATATTTGCGCTTTTATCCATCGGCGACTCGTCAGGAGGATCGGCAAATTCGAGCGATTTTATTTTCATTGTCCGTCCGCGGGATCCCTCTAGAAACGGTGGATAAAAAGCATTAATAATCTAGCTGGCCCATCGAGGATCACTAACTCCATTAATCGAAACAGCCAATTATCGTGAAACTCAGGATAGGTAACAAAAAAGGGAGGAAGAAAGGAAAAAAAAGAAAACGCAGGCCGCAAAACGAACGAGAAGGAGGTGGACAGTGAAAGGGAGAAAAGAGAGGGTGGCCTGCCAGCAGAGAATGAATATTCGTCTATTTGTTTTATGGTCCGTATCGCGTAATTCGATTCTCGGACCCGCGAGCTCGCTCCTCCCTCTGTCCCTGGCTCAATTTTTCTCGTTCGAGCTCGCGGTTTCCTATTTCTCTTCTCATCGTCGATGCGTCGACAATATTTGCTTCCCTACTTCCCTCCGACTCGACGCCGCCGCCGCCGCCACCGCGTCGTCGTCGTCGTCGTTTTTCCACTCGACCACCTCTGCCATGGTTTCTCCCATCCCGGCGCTTTTATTTCCAAACCAGAAATTGGAAAGGGCGCTGAAATAATAGCGGGCAACGATGGACGGGATAACAATTTTTATGAATGCACGCAGAAACGAACGAGGCTCGTTTGTTCGTCGAATCCGCCGACTTTGCCTTGCGATCCCGAGATAAAGAGACGATCCCGCCGGTTCTTCGGGTCTCCGATAATTCTTTCATTAAAAATTGATAATCGAATAATCGATGTTACCGTACGATAAGACCCTGTTCAATTTTACATTCCATTAGATCTCGCGCGCGATCGTTATTAATATGCAAATCGAATTCAATGTTTAGCCGACGGATTATCGAATTTAATCAAGTTTATTAATCGGTAATGCGAGGTCGAACGCATTTAATATTTACGAATTTGCTTGGTTATTGAACACGCGCTACCAAATCGGTTCACTCCCTGCCTGCCTGCCTGCGTGTCTCCCCGTCTTTTCTCCTCTCGCGTGCGATGTTAAGAAGGTAGACTCTGATATCGATGCGATAAGCAGAATGTCGATATTACCCACAAAATCGGCCAAAAACATGAGTTTATGGGAATAGACTTTGTTATTCTTATAAGAGAATATTCTTCGGTCGTCAGGTACTTCTTCAGAAAGAGGAAAGTCAAATCTGGCGCACTCTGGTCACTACTTCTCTTTCTGAAGAAGTACCTGAAGAGGTATATTTTGTACTATGTTTGCCTGGTTATCGATAAAACACAGCAAACATCGTCAAAAGTTTGCTAACGCGTGTTAGGAAAGTCACGTGACTAGCCTAGAAGAATGTTATAAACGAGAGCGGATCGCGAAGGCACAAATTTCCTAACGATACAATCGCTCACTTTATTTATCGCCGCTGGCAACAGGTTGCATCTAGCCGGCCTCTCATACAAACGCGTTTTCCGCTCGTTCTGTTCTGTTATCAATGCCTTGTTATCTATGGAACGAACAGCCGAAGAATTTAATTGCACGCGAAACTTCTGTTTACCAGACCCACCTGCCGCGTGCAGCAGAGAGTAGCTATGTACACATGTGAAACGAATAAGTTTTTCGATCGTGGCAAATTAATTTGCACAACCAGATTAGTTAAACACGTTAGCAGAGTCAGTTTCTTTTTCATACACGAAGATATGTTCTTTATCTCAATTGAAAAGTGAATTATTTATATTTAAGCTCTAAATATTTAACAAATGTTTATATCGTAAAACAAATTAGAACGTATTATACGTGTTAGGACTTATTTGCACTGAGTTTAAATGCTGTTATATGATTTATTCTCTATTCTATATTTTATCATTGTGTCATTGGGTTTATCAGGATTTGGAATTTGAAGCTTAGTTCGAAGTTCAAGATATTCCATTGTCAAACTCCCAATGTTGAGCAGACGAGAAATATTCATAGCTTATACTGGATCAAACTTAATTTCTCGAAGTTAACATACTTGACATTGATACTGATTGACATTGATCACTCAGGATATGTCTTTTTACGTATGAATTATCTGATTGATCGACTGAAATTTTCATGTGCTCTCAAAATCGTCTACACAGCATCGTTACAGTTGTAGCTTCATTTCTCACAGTAATTCTCAACCTTCCACATCCAGACATAAAATAATGAATCTTCTATACTCCAACTTTCGTTACATTATTTTATAATTAGATCTTTTAAATTACCTATGATATGTATCCTATTGAGATTTAAAGGAATAGATTGGTACAAATTTTATCGAAATCAGTCTAGTAGCTTTTAACACTAAATGTACCAAATGACCTCTTTCAAAATTTGATATAGAATCGAAATTATTCAAAAATAAATTACGAATTTCTTTCTAAAGATCAACATTTGTTTTATAAGAGGTTAAATGACCCCTTATGGTAAGAATGGGTATATATAAAGTACCGGTACGTTTAGTGTTAAAGTAACAACTTCCACACAGCAGTAAGAATTTTATATATTAGCATAAATCATTCTTGCGCTCTTTGGGAAAGATAAAAACAAGGGGAACAGCCATGTCTTTTACGAAGAATGGAATTCGTAAGTACGTACAGCGAACCGCTTTTAAAGTAGTGTAACAACCCAGAACGAGGTCTGAGATCGGGGCCAGTCGCTATATTATTTCCGCGTGACGTATAGTTACGAGGTTTCCCCTATTTTTTCACTGCCTCTGGCTTATCGCGTCCCGACGGTATTTCCCACCGCTTCCCGCCGCGTTTGTCGCGGATCTAGCCTTTTATCTAACGGGTATCCGGAAGAAACGCGGCGCGATGATTAAAAGCCGTACCGATAAAGCGGCGGGCCCGAGCGCGGGGACGGTCTTCGCGCAGCCAGGTGTCCCCGAAAATATTTTACGACCCCGGCGAAACACGCTACCGCCGGTCTCTGTTAATCACTCGACCCGATTTCTTGTCGAGAAACCAGGACAACTACGTTCCACTTCGGTCAAATTTGGTAGTAATCCAGCTAGTCAATATTACATAATATTAAATATACAGTGACTCCCATTAATATCCGGATACACTTCAAAACGGAATAAGTTCTTTACAATGGAGCTAACTAACTTAATTTTTTGTGGGCTTTTAAAAGGCTTAGTTTACTATGCAATGTGTAACAAACAATTAAAATAAATTACTATTCGTCGAAATCTCGAAGAAAAAAGAAAAGATCATAACGTTTAATTTTTTTGTTGGAGGCTCTAGGAAAAATTTCAAACATCCCGTTTGTAGATCTAAATGTGTTATATGGTTGTGTGAAGTTTCATAAAAATCCATGAAACCATAAAAGAATTAGATATATCGAAATATGTAAAAATTCTTCAGTCCATCTCAGTCTTAGATTGAAAGTTGCGATGAACTGCGATTTTTTAAATTTCTAATCTTGTTTAATCTCTTTATTCTTTTTTAAATTTCTAATCTAGTTTAATCTCTCTATTCTTTTTTAAATTTCTAATCTAGTTTAATTTCTCTATTCTTTTTTAAATTTCTAATACCGCATAGCAATATTGATCGATTTTTATGGAACTTTGTACATGCATATAACTTACTTAGATCTGCAAAAGAGACACTTCCAATTTTTATTACAGACCCTAATAAAAAAGTTAAAAACCATGTCCTTTACTATTTTCCTCGCGATTTCAATGAATACCAAGTTTTTTTAATTTTTTGTTAGACATTCTATAGTAAATTAAGCTCTCTAAAATTCCACAAAAGATAAGTTCTTTGATCCAATACTAAAAATCTTATACCGTTTCGAAATGTGCCCGAATATTAATGGAAGTCACTGTGTATGCCGCTGTTGAGGAGTACGTAGACACTACCATTGCGATATGTGAATGAATCATTATTGTCAAACAATGCTTATTGTCAAATTTCGTTACATATGAGTATCAAGGTTCAATGACCTGTAAGATCTTTATAAATTACGGTTTACATACACTTTAACGCAATACATCCTTAACAGGCAGGAAAAATTTTTTTAATTTTGTATAATGTTTTATACTATTACAAGTTTCCAATATTTCTATTGTAAATCGAGTCCTGTTATAATAAATCGAAACATAGTTGAACCATAGTAGATCAGTCTCGTCGGGCATTCCCGTTAGGAAATTTCGAATAGAAGTCACATTTTTTAACGTCTAAAGGTTTGAAGCGCCCAGTCCGGTTCCAGTGAACGCACAGTGAAACTCGCACTCTATTTCATACTGTCCTCTCTATCATTAATCAGTCGCTTCACGTGTCCTCGATCGCGACGGTATTTATTTCATTCTTCTCTCTCCGCGCGTTTAGCAATAAACAACGCCCATCTATGTACACCGTCCGTCGAGATCAAAACGTATAACGTGACTGTGATTCTGAGTGGATTTGATAGAACAAATAGTAGACAATTATTTGAATAAATTTGCGAGGAATTTTTATGTATTTCCAATAACGCGGTCACATGCATCGAAACAGGGTTAATAATTTTAATAATAATATTATAATAATTTTTTTTAACGAGATCACGATTTTGTGGAATTCTTTACTTATAGGGAATAACAAGAATTATGTGGAAAGTTTTGTGTCGCAGTGTTTACATCTCGTTTGGAAACCAAGAATGACCAAAAACTTGCTGTAAGGGAAACATAACTGTGATTCGCGGTTCGAATTGAAAATGAGTAGACGATACAATAGACATCAAACAATTATCTGAATAAATCTCCTACGAACTTTTACCAATAATTGAAAATAATGTCGCCATGCATAAAAAATAAACCTAGATTGTTATTAATTCGCGTCATCAAAAGAGGATATAATTTTTTTTACCTGGGGAGCTAATGAGACCGCTGTTTTGTAGAACTTTTAATTACAGGGCGTAACAGGAATTATGCGGAAATCTTGCCCGATTTTCACGCGTCGCGGTGTTTAGTTCTCGTTTGGAAGCGAACAATGACCAAAAAATTGTTGCGAGGGGCAACAAAAAAAAAAAAATCGCGGACGCCGTGGGTGGCGTCATTGTGTCCACAATTTTAACAGGGCCCGTTACGACAGCGAATAAATTCGAACGTTTTTCCGTCTGTTTCCGGCTGCATAAATATTTGCACAAGTTGTCCGGTGTCGCTTGCCGTAGCGCCGTTGCCGTTTGATTCGAAACGCGGCACTGCCGGCAGGCTACGGCACAGATATTACCCACCGTTTTACCTCGCGGCCGAAATTATCGTACGGTCGGCGAAAAGCGAGGAAAAAACGCTAACAATTTTGTAAATACCGGTTGCGGACAATCAAAATATTCTCCCCCGCCCGCGCCCGAATTGAACGCGGAGGGAGCGCGCGCATGGAAATCGGCCAATGAAAATTAACGATTGAAACAGTGCCCATGTAAACGAATGTTTGCACAAATGATTGGGAACACTTGCCGTTTATTCGATTAACGCGAAATGTGCAAGCGTTCCTTTTTTTTTTTTTAATTCGGATCAATCGCGGGCGCCGCCGCCGGCCGGCGATTACGAGGAAAATATTGAAAATCGCATAATTAGCACGGCGGAGCGTGTGCTCGATGGTCATAAGCAATCGAATTTCGCGTGTCCTGTACCTAATCTATCGAACTGCGTGCGTATTATCGTTAATACCCTTCGAAATTTCGCATATTGTTATCTGCCGTCGAATTTGCTCGGACCTGCATCATTAAATCGCTATTAATTACCCCTCGATCAGCAGCAAACATCGTTCAAACCATTCCGCATCACCGACTTCGCTCTCTTCCGCCCGTATCTAAATCCATAAACAACCAATTAACTACCGGCCAATCGGAACCGGCGAACGAAAAACGAAACTCGATAGCAAAAAAAAATAGTCCAGGGAAATCTGTAAATTTAGAAGGACAAGCAATTAGCTCGGTAACCGAAACGGACAACCGAAAAAAGAAAAACTCTGTATCCATCGATAAAAAATAGGATTAAATGGCGGGGGAATTTAGAAATTCGACGAAATTCTGAAAAAACATGTGTAGCCAGCGGAATTATTTAAACGAATCCAATGGCCAGAGGGAAAATATATGGGAATGGAAATTCGAGGAAGAAAAGAAGTTACGTACAAATCATGGTTTGAGGGAAGGAGAAACCCTTTTTCATACAGCGGCGTGACACCACGATTAATAATCGCCGTGGACGACGTCTGAGGAGAAAGGAAAACCCCGGGCAACATTAATTTTCCTGGCCGAATGAAAATGTACAGGTGCAAAATGAACTTGAAAAAAGGGAAAGCTTATGATAAAGTAAATAACGATGGACGGAGAATAAGAAAAAGAGAATGGGGAGGAAGCCAGCTCTGGCTGTCTAATATCGGAGATCTACGAGCCCTTGAAAGCTACAGTGGTGTAAGTCAATGAATATGCTTCCTCGGACGTCCGCGAAGGAGAAAGAGCCCTGTGAAAATTTTATAAATCACAAAACGCGGCTCTCTTCCACTCTAACTTCCTTGACGATAAACTATAGCGACGATTCTTTTTTATTTCGAGTCCCAAGTTGTCCTCATCTCTTAACCTTCCCTTATTTCCACCCTTCGTGAAAAATAAAATCACGCTACTTTTGTAGAGTTAAAAAAATTGACTTAATTCATATTTACTTTTTAATTTGATATTAGAAATTTCTAAAAGACGTGGATAATTTACGCTTTGAGGGCGGGCGTACAAAGGCAGCGACGATCGTGTAAAACGAGTGGCCGGAAACCCTGCTGCGTCGCAGCGCGGCGCGGCGCGTCGGCGTGGCACGTCGGCGTTGGCCAACTGCCTGGGTCTGTGGCCTATCGTTTATTAATTAACCGACTTAATTAATAATTCAATAACCGCCAACGCCATCCCGCACGCTGCTGGAGCCCTGGCACACACCCCTTCGGCGGCCGTCCTTTGCACCCTTATGTTGCGGATATACTACGTATAGAATTGAGCGTAAACCGTGGCCAGGCAGAGTTCGCTGAAACTGGTCGACCAGTTTATATCGCGACGATCGGTTGTTTCGTGACGAGGGTGGAGTTTAGAGAATGGCCTGGCTGATCCCTCGCCCGATTCAAGGGGTTGTAAACCACTTCTCATTCAGATAAGGGGTGAAGAAATGTTACTGGCCGGACTTATCATTTACTTAATTCACTATTTATATTCTTTTCAACGATACAGCGGGGCTAATTCGGGTCAAAGTATCAATGGGAGGAGGAATTATCATTAGACTGTGGATTTTTATGCTAATTATTTATGATATCAGTATAAGAGAATTTCACGTTGGAATTTTTTTCATTGCAATGTGTTACTTGCGTTTGGTATTATGATTCATGAATTACTTACAGTGTTTATATTTTATGCACATTCAATCTCTTTATGAATTCGTAAAATCTGCAGTCTAATGAGTGGACTGTGGATTTTCATAAAATGCACACTCATAAATAATGAAAAATAAAATATTTATGGGAGCGATTTAAAATATTTGTTTGATCATTTAAATGTTGGAATATCTATTTAACTTTTGACATTCTGAATTACTTACTTTTTATTAAGAGTTTAAAATTATTCTCTGTTCTATCTATATCTATTAGTGACTTATAAAATATTCAGAAATAACGAAATTCTATGTATACTACAATATCTAAATTAAGTAACAAATTTTAATGGCGTCGAGGAAATAGAGTAGTTTTTAAAAATAATTGGAGCATCCGTTCAGCGTCTGCCTGATATAGATTCCAATTTCGTCTCGATTTTGGTGAGTACTTAATACAGTCTCAGATGTGTTTAATTGGTAATTTTCGAGCTATTTTTAATTGTACTAGTTTCCACTACGGGGACAAGACCTGAAGATAATAATAAATCTATAACCGGTATTCATAGTAGTTACTTATTTTTAACATCGTCTCAAGCATTTCCTATCCCTGTCTATCCCATATTCCCAGTCCTTGTCTTGTACAGCAAACGCTTAAAGCGATGTTTGATAATCGAGCACTGAAAAAACTTATTACTGTTTTTGCTATGTCTTTTTTAACCTCGTCTCTCTAGAGGAAATTAATAGTCCTTAGCTGGCCAGGAATCATTGTCCCAAACTTGAAACTGTACATTACAGGTTTGTATCTCATTTTACTGTACGAGTATTTTTCATAAAATAAATACAAGTCATGATCGTATGATTAATTCATAGACAATTAAGAGTCATTTGGTCCTGATTCTCTAAACGGATTTCATCTCTTTTAAGAATCACCCTGATCGGATGCAATATAAAAACATTTATTCCATTATTTAAACGATCTTTACCCATTCAGCTTTTAAATATTCTGTTTTCTCCCCTGGATTCATAATTTCCGCGCATTAAATATTCTTATAATTGCATATCGTCCGCGGTCTAATTACCATAGAACTCTTAATCAATCGTAAAACGCGTGGGTCGTCCAGTTTTGTGAATGATTGGATGCGAAGATTTAATCTTGAATAATTGCCTTTGGAATCCGCTGCCAGTTCATGCAATAAGAGAAACCCGCATCCACTTCAATTATTCTACACAGCACGCGAACAGCAAACAGGGTTTAGGTTCGAATAATTGCGCTATTTTCCAGCGAGCCGATCGGTAACAATCCCGATGAAAATTATCGTTATTAATTGCGGGCCAGCTGTAGCAAATATTTGTACTCACCATCGGTGCTCCCTCCTCTCTCTCTCTCTCTCTCTCGCTCCGCGCGATCATTGTTGATTACTAATCCCTTCCAAACAGAGTCTCTCTTCAAGACTCACGGCCGAACTTCGTGTTGGTGTTTAACCAGCCCCGGGTTAATCGGCGCCTAATTAAACCGAAGATACGACTACATTATTCAGGGAGTTGAAAATTTACTTAGGAAACTCGGGCCACCTTCGTGGGATCAACACATTTTTATAATCTCTTAATGAAAGGACGAGGGACGACACCGGCCGCAATCTTTCACCCCGGATCGCGGTTAGGGATCGACTCCTGTGAGCGCGGGGGTGGCGTGTGTGTGACGCGCGGCTCGGTACGTGCCACCCCGGCGACATTCGGTCGTGTTGGCGTGACACGCGCCCGCTGTAAACCACCGAGGCCACACGTAAATCTACAGCCCCCGTATTATATAGCACGCTTCATTTATTTGTGGTACACTTAATTAGACGGTTTAATTATTCGAGGCGGAGCGAAACGCAAATTGACTTTCCCCCCCGCGCGAAAATAAGTTGAAACATTTTCCGGCGCGGGTCGGAGCGGCCGCGGGTTTCGAGGAATTGAATGAGATTTTAATAACCCTCGCCTCTTACTCCGTTCTCTTATTCATGAGAGGTTCTGTAAAAAAAAGTGGGACGCCCCCTGTATGAAATTTCATCCTATTACAATTGCACCGTCACGTTCTAATTTCAATTTTCTCGAAACCCTCGGCGGACTCGCTGAATCACGATCGGGGACGACAGCGACGCGGTCGGGCGATCGCGCCGGAGGAGACCGCCGGGTTTGACTAAGAGAAAAATATTAGACGATTACGTACATGGATCGGTGATAAATTCCACCGGCCGGGAATTGAACGCGCCGGTAAGGTTCATAAAGACCGGGCCACGGGCGTCCCGTCGCTCTACTACCTATTACGTAATTAGAAAACAGGACGCGATCGTTGCTTTTATCGTCCTCGGGCGCGTGCCGATTTATGTTAATGGGCCGTCGTTCGTGCGCAGCGTATTGTGTCCCAGCCTTCGTTTCAGTTTTCCGGCTAATGGATACAAATTCCGTCGGCTACCAAGGCCCGCGCAGTTGCGTTGGTATTTTACAAGTGTCCGCTCGTTTCAAATTCGATTTTAACCGGCAGTACCTCCGCCCGGCGAGCGACGGCTATTCTGTTTCGGGCAAACATAATTTTTTCCCGATCTAATCGCCCGGCGAGAGGGGACGGTGAAATATACGTCTCGATAAGAGCGCGGAGAGAAATCGTCGGGGGTGTTTGAAAAGCGAGATGTTCGTTATAATCTTTTGAAAAAGCGAGTGCGGAGCACCTGGCCCGGGAAGAATCTCGAATTAAACGTTCATCAACCGTCGGGGAATATTCCTTGGGTGGGAGCGAGACGGGGCGAGGAAAAAGCGAGGCCGACTCCATAAATCACCTCGTGAAAAAGTCCGGCTCCCTAGACACCTCACAATCAGACTTCCTGTACATCTCTTCAGAAGAAACGCGACATTCATGGATAGCTGTAAAACGTTTCCCTGCCCGATACTCTCGCTCCCTTCTTTTACCTCGTTTTTCGGCCGTTACGTCGGCGTCGTTTTTCCGCGGCTCGCGTTAAAATTCGCCCGCGGCCGTCGCCGCCGCCGCCGCCCGGTTTAATGCGCGAGCGACGCGATTATTTTTCGCCGTTACGTTTTAATGAAACCGCCGCCTTCGCGTTCGAGGACGTTATCGAGCGGAGATTTTTCCGCGGGTGCCGCGCGGCGAGCGCCGGCCGGAAACGATTATTCACCGATTCCTCAGCGGAGATCCATGCGTGCGGTCATTACCGGTGAAATACGGCTAATAAAAATCACGGCCGCGCGCAGTTCCGAACTTCGGAATGGGAAAAGTCCGCATAAAACTCTGGACAGGATAAGTCTGGAACGGGCCAAGCCGCGGGGCGAGACAGAGAGAGAGATAGAGAGAGGGGAAAAAAAAGGATTCAGATAAAATGCTCGGATACATTCGAAATCCGAATCGATGCTCGTTGTCTCGGCTTTTACGAGCCTCTGCAAATAACCTAATGCGTTTCGCGCGCCAACAGACGGCTGCAGCCTGTTCGCGGAAGAAAAATACCATTTCTTCGGCTCCGCGGCTTTCGACGACTACTAATTGCAAAACAAATTGCTTTTAATGTCGGAATTGAGGACGCTGGAGAGAGAACGGTGCTGCTGCTCCATTTTCGAGTTCCTCCAATGCGAAAAATTCATTATCACTCCGTAGCATATTCCGCGAATAAAATAAATGATTCCATTTTTCGTATAGCAAATTGCAAAAATAATATTGTTAACTAGTTGAGGGGCTGTTAGTTTCCCTTTGAAAATCTCTCTTGTTTAAATATCGTATTTTTTCAAAACCAGTTTTAGAATTATCAAATCATAATTGTTATACATAATTTTTAGATGCAAAGATATCTATCAGGATTTACTTACATGCTTCTTGAGATTAAATGAAGCGAACGTATATAGCAAGGAATTTTACAAACAATGACTATATGATACGCAGTGTATTTTAATCGCAAGAAATAAAATTCTGTCATCGTTGGATTCGTATTTTTTATAATCGAAACCAGAATTCTGTCATTCGACATAAAAATGTAAGATATAATAACTTTTTAATTGGCTCGGAGAGTTTATAAAATTTTGGACAGTGTTTTATTAATGTAATATTTAATAACTGTTAAAATTTTAATGCTTTGTCATCGTTTTCATGTAAGAGTTCATACAACCTTAATAGACTAGTAGTAAGTCGCAAGATATCTCATTCATGGTAGCAAAAGAGTTAATACAGTATACATATTTCTCTCAAATGAACTCCCAAAAACAGTATAAACAAATACTACACCCTCTGCTTTTTTTGTCACTTTGTAGCCTCTAGAAATCGCTACCCGGAATGCACGGACCAAATAAAAACACCCTTCAGCGAGAATTTGATACAATTTCGATAACAAATCAAAGAAAAATAGAAACAAAATCCTATTAACTAAGTAAATATTAATTTTTGTGTGAAAAAAATATATTTCAGTTACAGACGTTCAGATAAACGATTAAATCTCGAATGCAATTGGACACAAATTTACAAGAAACGTTTTCTTTTTAGTTGGATTTTATTAATTACGAACTAAAATTAATTAGCTTCAGTGAAGGAAATTCGAGTTAATGATTGAATTTTAATTTCTAAAAAATGCTTCAATCGGCAAAGAGAGAATTAAAAAATCTGGAATCAGTTACTGCACTTATTTTCAAGTTGCCACGTTCTCTATTTTATTGTATATATGTTTGTCTGTTATTCATCTTATTAAAATGTTAATTAACAAACGAATCGATTAATTGTCTTCGCCCTGGATTTTTCAAACTTGAGGAATTTTTTTCCATCCGCAGAACAAAGTTCATCATTAATGTTGAAAAGTTGGAAAGTTCGATCGAACCAGATAGAAGTTGAAGAACGTAAGTCGACTTTAGATCGAACGAAAGTAGAATTATTTTAATTTCGAAGTCGGGACAGAAATTCGCCTGGGAGTGTCGGGAGGCCGATTCTTGTGGGAGCACGTCAAAAATGCACAATTGAATCCTTTTTTTCGCGCGGCCCCGGCCCTCATTTTCGACAAAAACCGGGCGTCTGAAAATCGGTCGAGTGTCCCCGTGCTCGGCGCTCAAGCGGCTGCGGCGGTGGTTTTCAACTAAATTTTCCGCGGGTCAACGAGGACGACTTCACACAATTGATCAATTAGACGCACAAACAGCCTCGAGTACCGCGTTCATACGTCCATTAAATTGCTTTTGTGATCGCAGCCTTTGAAGGAATGTTTCGCAACAAAGAATAAAATCGAGTGCCTCGTCGAGCGTTACCCAATAATTTCCCCTTTGTTTGAACTCTAAACACTTTATGAGGGAAGAACGCATGTTAAACAATTTTAATGCACCGCGTAAAATACCTCCCATTGTATTTGCGACCTTCCTCCCATTATTATCACTTGAACTCGTCGACAAAGAGGATTACAATTCCCGGGAATTAAAGGAATTCCGTGAATAAATTCTTCTCACTTTTTACACGAATTATCAGGGGAATTCCCATTATAATTTATTTCGACGTTTACCCGTTTCCACCGATATGGTCATTTGGAATTTTCCGCGGATTCTGCCTCGCGATACGTAAAATACGTCAACTTACAGTTGGACAGTTCTACAAACGAGGAGAAAGGATACGAGCTTAAAGATCCATCCGGCATGGCAGGCGCGCGACGTCGTACCGGCACGGTTCCTGCTGCAAACTTTGCCACTCGATAAATAACAATTTGCGGGAAATTGACGCGAAAGGATTTACACCGACCGTGGCTTCCATTCGCGGAACACGGGTTTCCCGGAGTTTTCGAGTTCGAATGACCGTGTCGATTCGATGTTTCGGCGACGTCCGCTTTATTAGCCGGATTAATTATCTAATATAAAGCGATTGTTTTTATAGGCTTAAAGGGAGCTGCGCTAAATGGAAATCGAATGAAAAATTTTATGAACCTTTTATACGCGGGATGAATGGAACGTCAATGAAAATCGAAGCTGTGGATATATTGAGTCGTCCTGTCGCGATATTGACTCGTGACACGGAACTGCAATATTCAGTTCATTTTTTGCGCCCACACCTTTTTTATGTCATCAGCGAAAAAACGAAGTTCATATGGCGGACGAAGTTGGAGCACAGGCTTCAAATTAAAGAGACGCGTTTGAATTCTGCATTGTAAAAGCGAAAAATTCAAAAGAATCTCTTTTTATCTTTCATAACATTAAAAGACATTATCTATCATGATTCAAATACGTTTCAGAATTTCCGTATAAAATTTGTTACCAACTTGTGCAATAGAAAAAATTGGAAAATTTGATTGCGATAATCGTTTAATAATAACTACTGCAAGTTTGTCCACTTGTTTGCAATCCTTTTATTAACTTTATTCCAATGTTGATTCAGGAAGTTTCATTCTCGGAAATGGCACTGAATTAATTTCCCTTCCTATATTAAATTAAATATTGAATTATCGATATTGAACAGGTACGTAACAAGTTAGACAAGTCACAGTCGATGTAACTCAATTTATGATTCCTAATATAGGATCACACATCGCCAATCACTTTCCTATTCTGAGCAGAAATCTGGGAAATCAATAGTCGTTCGAGTTCGCGTTCATTTTCCATTAGCTATCTAATGGTTACTCGTTAATCTTGTCAACTTTGAATCTCTCCCGACTGCGAAACCCTTCTTATTCCTCGTTTTTTTTCCCTTTCTTTCTGGACCTCGAAGCAACAGAATGGAGCAACTCTCTCGAGGGTGGAGAAATAATTCGCGTGGGTCTAACACAGACTGATCTGTCCCGCGTGGTCCATTAACTGCGACCACGACGCTCACCCGATTAGACAAGAGCGTCGCGGTGTCGGCCGCCTATAAAACCCGTGCCGGGGTAGGTTTTTTGGGACGTTCATGGGTCACGGGGATTATCCCGGACGTCGAACGGGAAGGTAACCGAGCCGGAAGCCGATTTTATCGGGTCAGCTCGATGGACAGAGTCGTTCTGCAAAATGGCAACGCCTCCGAATCACCCTCTCGAACATCAACGCAGCCTTCGACTGTTCCGGCTGCGAACACAACGACCGGTT
>SMSR01009851.1:4433-43088 GCA_019453355.1 Ceratina japonica
ACGAAGGTACGAACGATCGAAGTTTCACAATTTCTTTGATAAATAATTTGCTTAGTCCGCGTAAACTGAAATTGCCTTTGGACTGCTATCGCGTCCCTTGATAAAGAATGTGAATAGTCGGCAAAGCTCTTCTAACATTTCCGAAGCCTCGTCGCATAAACTCTAGGAAATGAATCTTAAGCAAATATAACATGTAGAAGATAGCTCACTATATAAACTAATTCAAATCTACGTTAAACAAATAGAGTGACATGTAAAATTCTTGTAAAATTACAGAAGAAATGTCCTGGTCGAATTACAAAGTACACTCATATTAAGAGTTCCAAGCTTGTTTATATATCTTGTATCGAAAACATGTATATACACATTCCCGGCACAATGCATACTTATTTCGTGTTATCTCGGCACCGATAAGCCACCGCAACATTTACTTTATACAGAATCAGAGTCGCTGTTATTATTCCCCCCCTGCCTTATTCATTTTAATTACGCTCGTAATCGTGTTGCGGTATAAACAGAATATAAGAGAAACAGAAATTAATGCGTCGATTTAATACATGACCGAATAATTGATAGACTTCTCGTTGAAGATCGTTCGTTTCACCACGTGGATGGTGAGCCACGATTCGTGATGACTACAGGTTTCCCTTTCCTTGACGAGTTTAGACGGTGACGTCACGCGCCGGTTGCGTCAGTGCAGGATATCCACTGCTAAAGACTGCTCGAACACACGCGTAAACATAATATATAATGAGGAACGCGGCTCATTATTCGAAAAATGTAAAGAGAAAAAATGCATATGAGTACCGAGGGATTGACAATAAGGGACACAGTTGACTTCGAAATTGATTTACATTTATTAATAGATTTAGGTAACATTGCGAGAAGAGTTAGATTGAAGTAGAAGTTTCAAGCTCTATCTTGAGCCATGAACGAAGTGAATCCGTTTAATATTAACGAAGTTATTAACGAATGAAGTTGAACATCTTTCGTCGGAATACAATTTTTGTAATTGGACCGTTCCTACTTCGAACAAGATTTTCATTGCTGAGGTGATTTTTTTTAATTTACTAGACTTTTAGCTTTGATTTAAGCCGCGAACGAAGTAGATCGTTTGATTAGTAACAGAGTTGTCGGCATTTGAAGTGGAACGATGGTCCTCGTTAAGATAGAATTTACGGAATTCTCTCGGGTATACTGAGGAATTGATTTTCGTCACTCGGATTTACTTCGTTTTGCCAGAAAAGATAATGAAGAGTAGAGACTTCGAGGTTTAATTCGAGCGGCGAACGAAGTGAATCCGTCGACTATTAACGAAATTATTAATAATTAATTTTTTTCGATCCGATAAAATTTTTTGTGATTAGGCGCGGCCAGATCGAATTTGATTTTCATCGTTGAGTAGAGAGCAGAGATAAAACCGTTGATTACTGATTTAATTCCATTCGAGCCATACTCTATAAATAAATCTGACGGATGAGTCAACACGAGTCATACATGAATAAAAAGTGAATTAGCTAGAATATCTGGTAATGCAGCGCGCCTCTCCTTTCTCCGAAGCGGCAGAAGACGGTCAAGGAATTTCACTTGTCCAAAGTAATGAAAACACGCTAGACAGAAGTCAGACGAGAACAAGAATTTTTAGTCGTATCGCGCGAAAGAACATGAAAACGTACAATTGTTGTAAACCGGTCGATTGAACCGGTTCCATCTGTATTTTTAGCGCGACATTGTCCCTCGTTTAATGATTCACCGGCAGTATTTTAAGTACGGCTCTCCCCGAACACGTGAACATTATTAGGAATCGAATATCGCAATTGCAATTTATGATCGGTTCAATTCCATTTGGCAGAGCTTCCGTTCTGCGTATCGACTGAAATCTGCCAGTTAAATTAATTGGTAACTAAGTAGAGATAAGCGTTAAGAAAACACAGAGTGTACTACGCCGTATGTATGTACATACATACGTTTCTTTAGTATTTAAATTACGGGTTTATTCACAATGGGACGGTATCAGGTTACAGAACCGCTATTAGTAAGTAGTAAGTAGTACACTGACACTGGGAGACTACACGGGCGTATAATATACGAGAGTTATTAGAGACATCGAATACTACTACCTTTGCCAATTTTTTTTGTAATAATTCTATTCGAAGGGGAAAAATTTGAAAAGAATTCGTTGAACGCTCCCCGCACCTCCTAGAACGTCCCTTGATTCTTCCGTGACTTTCTGACCTAGAAAATTATCTCTTAACTCAACTTATCTAATTTTTGTTTCCGATGAAACAGATTCGTCGGACATAGTTGATTGCAAGCTGAAACTTATCCTGGGTCTGATATGGACGTTGATTCTACATTACTCGATCTCGATGCCCATGTGGGATGGCGAGGACGACGAATTCGACAAACGCGCGACGCCGAAGCAGCGTCTGATGCGGTGGATCCAGTCGAAGCTGCCGGATCTTCCTATAAACAATTTTACGTCGGACTGGAACGACGGGAAAGCGGTGGGCGCGTTGGTGGACGCGGTCGCGCCGGGTCTCTGCCCGGACTGGCAGGACTGGAACCCGAAAGATGCGATCCAGAACGCGTCCGAGGCGATGGGCTTGGCCGACGACTGGCTGAACATACCCCAGGTCGGGAACGATTTCTTATTTTTACGTTTCAGAAGTGGATTTAAGAAGGTTCACAAGCAAATCAATTTAACGGTTGGAAAAATTAAAAATTTGATGTATGAGTAGATTTTGCTTAAGGTAGTTCTTAACCAAATTCGATGTCATGAAAAATTGTTCATTTTTTCAGGAAAATTAGTTTAAGTATCAGAGAATATATCTGAAAAATTTCAGAAAGATTATCTAGACGGTTTCTTAGATATCAGTTGTAAAAGCTCACAACTTTTTATATTGATTCTTCGGAAAGTATCGCTCCTGCGATTGAAATTCCGACTGCTTCTCATTAACGAGTCATGACATTCTATTGAAAAACGGAGGAAAACTACTTCGAACTCCATACAATAACATATTAAAATGTGGAGATGATTCACTATTTGGTTATTTTATAATATTAATCCAAAAGTCGATACTACGAAGTCACGTCTGAAGAATACTTACTACTACGTGAAAGTTAAAAGTCTAATTGAAAAACTATTATCTCAAATTTCTATTCAAATTGTGACAAACATTAATTTAAATTCTTTTAATAGAATCATATGATTTTTAATAGTGAAAAGATTTCGTAATTCGAACTTTTTATTTTCAGTTATCATTTGTTAGTTGACTAAGAACTACCTTAAAGAATGAGTTAGTTAAAATTTGGTGAACTTCCAGAGCGTGAGAAAAGAGTTATAAAGAGGTATCAATATAAACGTTTTTCGCAAATATTTACGTTCCTGTTGGTCGGACGATGTGTATGCATCAGGTCGAAATGATAGATTGATCAATTCTCTATAACAATCATTCTTGACTCTTTTGCCTGCGAACACTGTTTTCAATTTAACACGCGGTAGAACTTTTTACGCAGCGAAATTTTCGAAAGCATGATGTGTGCGACTTTATTTTGGAAACTTTTTTAAACTTTCACTAAGTGTCATAATGGATTCATGTCCATTTAATAAAGAATTTGAATTTGAATTTGAAGATAACACGCGGCAAAACTTAAAGTTTTGCCGCGTGTTATCTTCAAATTCAAATTCAAATTCTGACAAACAGTATATAAAATACATGACAGACGACAGTATATAAAATTTTTATAAAAACCAACAATAATACACAAAGGCATGAAAAACATACACAGTTAACATAAATAAAGTCAATTAAATTCAACTATTAAAAACAAAGGTGACGCTACGGGGATGAAGGTGCCAGAGCCAGTGCATTTCTCAATTTCCTNGTTTTCAATTTAACACGCGGTAGAACTTTTTACGCAGCGAAATTTTCGAGAGCATGATGTGTGCGACTTTATTTTGGAAACTTAAAGTTTTGCCGCGTGTTATCTTCAAATTCAAATTCAAATTCTTTATTAAATAGACATGAATCCCATTATGACACTTAGTATATAAAATTTTTATAAAAACCAACAATAATACACAAAGGCATGAAAAACATACACAGTTAACGTAAATAAAGTCAATTAAATTCAACTTTCAAAAACAAAGATGTCGCTACGGGGATGAAGGTGCCAGAGCCAGTGCATTTCGCAATTTCTTCTTGATAACTGGTACACTGTCATGGAAGATATCAATGATGGGACCAAACTGGTTGACAGTTCTGCATGACCTTGTGATCGAGTTTAGTTCGCCATATCTCGAGGATGATCTCAGGATGAAAAGAATTGG
Organism: Ceratina japonica; assembly: GCA_019453355.1. NCBI lineage: Eukaryota > Metazoa > Arthropoda > Insecta > Hymenoptera > Apidae > Ceratina > Ceratina japonica. The sequence continues at coordinate 8,767 of SMSR01009851.1, forward strand.
GACAGGCCTTAGAGATCTAGAAGGCACATGTAGTCTAATATCCTCTAGTAGAGAAGGACAGTCAATAGTGTCTCCCAAAATATGCAAGATAAAACACGCGGACTTTCTATGGACCTTCTATCCTTGAGGGAAAGTATTTTGAAGTTGTTCATGATCGGAATGTATATAGTTATGATCATAACGATACGTAGATGAGGATGTGCGGAAAGATAGATGCCTTAAGAATCTCTGATGGATTCCCTCAATTAGAGCATGGTGCTCATTTAGGCGAGGGTCCCAAATAACGGAAGCATATTCAAGACCTTGAAAACAGTTGCCCGCAGGAAAAAAGGCAAGAATGATTGTTGTAGAAAATTGATAATTTCTATAATTTCGACCTGACGTATATACGTCGTCCGATGAACAGGAACTTAAATATTTGCGAAAAACGTTTATATGGGAATCTCTTTATAACTTTCTCACGCTCTGGAAGTTCACCAAATTTTAACTAAGTCATTCTTTAAGTAAAATCTACTCATACGCCCAATTTTAGGTGTTTCTAACTGTTAAATTGATTTGCTTGTGAACTTCCTTAAGCAAGATCGACATAGAGAACGATAGAATGTAGAAAGATTGAACTTTGATTTAAGTCACGAACAAAGTAAATCGGTTCCTCGTTAAAAATGTTATTTATATAATTTGAGTTCAACAATTTTTCTGCCTAACGTCCCAAGGACGGAATTCGGCATGTTCCTCGATCAGTTTACATCCCTGTCCCTTCAGAGTCAATTGAGACGAAATTCCTAGAAAAGATAAAATAAAGTAGACATTTCAAAGTTTAATTTAAGCCGCGAACGAACTAAATCGGTTCATTATTAACGAAATTATTAACAATTGAATATTGATAATATCCTTCGTCAGTATAAAGTTTAGAAATGGACAAGATCCGATTCAAATTGAATTTTCTGCATTTTGAAATTGATTCAGATAAAATTCTTAGAGAAGACAGAAGAAAGTATGTAAGATTTATTTCGCCCACCTGGTCCCAGAAATGGACTAGAATGGTACAATATTATTTACCCCATACGTACACATATCATCTTAACAATATTTAGTAATAACTAAATAAATGCCAAATAACAACTAAGGAAGTAACAACATTATACATTCTTTTTATATTTGTTTAAATTAAATTGTTTCTAATCTTTAGCCTACTATAGAGTCTTTTATAGTCTTCATAAACGTATCCCTTCTGACGCACTTAGCAAAGACGCACTTAGCAAAGACAGCAACTTATAATCTAACGCTTATCACACACACTCACATCATTGACGTCTTTTAATTACCTACATTACCTATTACACTATAATACTTTGTATTACTTTAAACTTCATAAAGGAATATTCGCATCTTGTTTCTTTAAAATAAAAGAAAGTAAAATGTTCAAGATTCAATGTAAGCCTCGGTCTGATTGATTTTGGAAAACATTAATGGAGATAAATAAACCGTTATTTTTCTCGCAGTTAATCAAACCTGAGGAGATCGTAAATCCAAACATAGACGAGATGTCGATGATGACGTACCTCTCGCAGTACCCGAACGCTAAACTGAAGCAAGGGGCACCTCTCCGTCCCCGCACGAATAGAAACAGGTGAGTGTCCCGCGCGAAACGACCGACCCCAAACATAACTCTACGAAGAAACGTAATGAAACTGTAAACAATTGTCGATTTCCACGATCATTGCGATTTGAGAAAATCGAAGTTGACACGTTGTCATTCTGAAAATACACGCACACACATATAAATTACAGAATGAGAAGAGAGAACGATCGATTAACATGAGAAAATGTTTTACTTTTCGCAGCGTCCCGCCGCCGCGGTAAGTCGCAAGACTGGATCGTGTATTCGAACGCTCGTTCGCAGCTTTTATATATATATGGCTTACCTTAATAAATTAATCAATTAACGGCTTTTTGAACGATGCTGCAATTTCTAGGATTAGATACGCTCGACGCCCATTACGGCGTCGTTTCGCTTTAACAAGAGCCACGTGCGTTTCAACACCGGTTTGTTCCCAGTTTAACAAAACGTTACGCAGCAAACGGGGGAACGCCCGGCCCGATGTCTAATTTGTTACAGTTTATTAATAACGGATTGTACGCCGGCTGATGTCGGGATCTATTTAATTGTCTTCACGAAATCTCTTAACAATTTCTCTTGCTGGTTTTTTTTTAGAGTCAGAGTCTACGGGCCTGGAATCGAACCGAACGGACCGGTGGTTGGCGCGCCGGCCATTTTCACGGTCGAGACGTTTTCCGCGGGGAAAGGAAACGTTGAGGTCACCGTCGAGGATCCGCAAGGCAACAGAATCCCCGTAAGTACCTGCTTAACTGGAGATAAGGAGTTTCAATTAAATCCAGAGAACTTAATTGTAACACGTTCAAAACTGTGCGTAGGTCGATGTCAGATTCAACAACGATAAGAATTTGACGTACTCCGTTTCGTACACGCCGAGGTCGCCGGGGCCACACAAGATCAAGGTCCTCTTCGCTGGTCGAGAGATCCCTAGAAGTCCGTACATGGTGCTCGTCGATCANATGCAGGTATTACTGCGAGTATGAGGCAATTACTGCGAGTCAAATACTGTGGCAACCCTAATTATTGCGAGTCAAATACTGAAGGATGTCGAAATACTTTCATCACTTTTTATTAAATATTTTTTGATAAAATATAATACAAAATACATAAGTGTCANGTACCTGCTTAACTGGAGATAAGGAGTTTCAATTAAATCCAGAGAACTTCATTGTAACACGTTCAAAACTGTGCGTAGGTCGATGTCAGATTCAACAACGATAAGAATTTGACGTACTCCGTTTCGTACACGCCGAAGTCGCCGGGGCCACACAAGATCAAGGTCCTCTTCGCTGGTCGAGAGATCCCTAGAAGTCCGTACATGGTGCTCGTCGATCAACAAGCTGGCGACCCCTCCAAGGTAACTGCGAGCGGTCCCGGCTTACAACCGGACGGCGTCGTCGTTAATCGTGGAACGTTCTTCGATATATTCACCGGGGAAGCCGGTAGAGGAGTGCCGGAAGTGATCATACTGGATCCCCAGGTAACGTTGCCTGCCCTCCATATCCGAGACTTAATGAATTTTTATGTATATAGTTATATTTATAGAAATCGATGCACTGATTTAGAAAAATTCTTATATGTACTACTGATATAGTAGTAGATTTATGGATTTTTCCATCATTTTTGTTGCGCCAGATTCGGAGAAAAAATTTGCTAGTAATCTGAATTGATTAAAGTTCATTATTCCAGAATTTACAAACTTTATGAATATTCATTTAATATAAATCATCGATCGATCGACTTGGAAATTTTTTTATACGTACTACTAATATAGTAGTAGATTTACGGAATCTTAACAATATTTAGTAATAACTAAATAAATGCCAAATAACAACTAAGGAAGTAACAACATTATACATTCTTTTTATATTTGTTTAAATTAAATTGTTTCTAATATTTAGCCTACTATAGAGTCTTCTATAGTCTTCATAAACGTATCCCTTCTGACGCACTTAGAAAAGACGCAATTAGCAACAGCAACTTATAATCTAACGCTTATCACACACACTCACATCATTGACGTCTTTTAAACATTACCTATTACACTATAATACTTTGTATTACTTTAAACTTCATAAAGGAATATTCGCATCTTGTTTCTTTAAAATAAAAGAAAGTAAAATGTTCAAGATTCAATGTAAGCCTCGGTCTGATTGATTTTGGAAAACATTAATGGAGATAAATAAACCGTTATTTTTCTCGCAGTTAATCAAACCTGAGGAGATCGTAAATCCAAACATAGACGAGATGTCGATGATGACGTACCTCTCGCAGTACCCGAACGCTAAACTGAAGCAAGGGGCACCTCTCCGTCCCCGCACGAATAGAAACAGGTGAGTGTCCCGCGCGAAACGACCGACCCCAAACATAACTCTACGAAGAAACGTAATGAAACTGTAAACAATTGTCGATTTCCACGATCATTGCGATTTGAGAAAATCGAAGTTGACACGTTGTCATTCTGAAAATACACGCACACACATATAAATTACAGAATGAGAAGAGAGAACGATCGATTAACATGAGAAAATGTTTTACTTTTCGCAGCGTCCCGCCGCCGCGGTAAGTCGCAAGACTGGATCGTGTATTCGAACGCTCGTTCGCAGCTTTTATATATATATGGCTTACCTTAATAAATTAATCAATTAACGGCTTTTTGAACGATGCTGCAATTTCTAGGATTAGATACGCTCGACGCCCATTACGGCGTCGTTTCGCTTTAACAAGAGCCACGTGCGTTTCAACACCGGTTTGTTCCCAGTTTAACAAAACGTTACGCAGCAAACGGGGGAACGCCCGGCCCGATGTCTAATTTGTTACAGTTTATTAATAACGGATTGTACGCCGGCTGATGTCGGGATCTATTTAATTGTCTTCACGAAATCTCTTAACAATTTCTCTTGCTGGTTTTTTTTTAGAGTCAGAGTCTACGGGCCTGGAATCGAACCGAACGGACCGGTGGTTGGCGCGCCGGCCATTTTCACGGTCGAGACGTTTTCCGCGGGGAAAGGAAACGTTGAGGTCACCGTCGAGGATCCGCAAGGCAACAGAATCCCCGTAAGTACCTGCTTAACTGGAGATAAGGAGTTTCAATTAAATCCAGAGAACTTAATTGTAACACGTTCAAAACTGTGCGTAGGTCGATGTCAGATTCAACAACGATAAGAATTTGACGTACTCCGTTTCGTACACGCCGAGGTCGCCGGGGCCACACAAGATCAAGGTCCTCTTCGCTGGTCGAGAGATCCCTAGAAGTCCGTACACGGTGCTCGTCGATCAACAAGCTGGCGACCCCTCCAAGGTAACTGCGAGCGGTCCCGGCTTACAACCGGACGGCGTCGTCGTTAATCGTGGAACGTTCTTCGATATATTCACCGGGGAAGCCGGTAGAGGAGTGCCGGAAGTGATCATACTGGATCCCCAGGTAACGTTGCCTGCCCTCAATTTTTATGTATATAGTTATATTTATAGAAATCGATGCACTGATTTAGAAAAATTCTTATATGTACTACTGATATAGTAGTAGATTTACGAATTTTTTCATAATTTTTGTTGTGCCAGATTCGGAGAAAAAATTTACTAGTAATCTGAATTGATTAAAGTACATTACTCCAGAATTTACAAACTTTATGAATTTTCATATAATATAAATAATCGACGGATTGACTTGAAAAAATTCTTATATGTACTACTAATATAGTAGATTTATGTATTTTCAAAATTTTTGGTACGTTAAATTCGGAGAAGGCAGGTCGCAAATAATTAAAAACGATCGTGTTTATCCAAGGGTTCGAAAACAACGGTGCCGGTGAAGCTGCGTCAGACCCAGCCGGACGTCTGGCGGTGCGAATACGCGAGTCCAGTGACCGGGCTCCATTCGGTGAACATGTTCTTCGCGGGCAAATTAATACCGGGCAGCCCGCACGGTGTCAATGTGACTTCCGAGTCGAAGAAGTGCCGCGCTTACGGCAGAGGCCTTCTACCGCACGGCGTTCGAGTCAAGGATGACGCTGACTTCGTCATAGCTACTAAAGGCGGTGACGAGGCTCCTGGAGTCAAAGTGATTGGTCCCGGGGGCGTCAATCGACCCGTACAGTGAGTATATCTAATTTTTCGTTAATTCTTTTATTAAAGGTATACGTACGTGTTAGGGAGTTTAATGGGTGCATGGGTATAATGTAAAGAGTAACGTTGATAGATTTATTATCAATACTGTATTACATCATTAATACATTATTAGATCTTGTAACTTTGTCGATAATGAGCTGGTTTAATTACTTCGCAGCTTAAATTAAATCTCGAATGCTCTAGTTCGATTACTACTCCTAAAAATGTTCAAAAAAAGAAATGCACACATAAGTATACATATATTATTTATATTTGTCTATTGTATATATAACAAATACGATTCATTTGTACAGAATGACAAGGGTAGACCGTAACACTTACAAATGTCAATACACCCCGATAAAAGAAGGTAGACACGTGGTGATGATCACCTACTGCGGCGCGGAGATACCAAAGTCGCCGTTCGAGGTGAATGTCGGCCCGTACAGAGAGTCCTCGATCCGAGCGTTTGGTCCCGGCCTTCGCGGTGGAATCGTGGACAGAACGGCAAAGTTCACGGTGGATACAAACGGGGAGACGGGCGCGTTGAGCTTCTCCATCGAGGGACCTTCCAAGGCGAGGATTGCTTGCCACGACAACGGCGACGGCACCGCCGATTTAAGTTACTTCCCTACGACGCCTGGCCAGTATGCTATTCATATATTATGCGACAACGAGGACATACCCAAGTCGCCGTACGTGGCCAACATCTTGCCCAGAGCCGACTTCGACCCGGACAAGGTGATTCTCATAAATTCTAATAAGACTCTACTGTTCTTTCTACAATTTTATTGGGTTGTCCCGAAAATTCGAGTCGAATTTTGATAGCTGGCATTAGGACAGGTGTTTGTCAGAATGATTAAAAACTAATTGAATGTGTATTCTAAAAAGTGAGATTCCAGGTATAAATGTGTACAAAAATTAAGTCATTATCATATTCCAAGTATAAAATGCGCTTTAAATTTTCTATAAAAATCGGCAAAAACTTTCCGAGCAAACTCAATATTATCACAAAGCAATCTATAAAATTATAGTGGCTCTGTAGAGTCTCTAGAATATCGAGGAATTTTTGTCAGACCTCTAGGTACGTCGTAAGATGAGGAAAAATAGATATAAAGAATTTTTAACTTTAAGGTCGAAGTGTATGGGCCGGGCGTTCAAGCGGCTTCTATACCTACGGAGAAGGCTACTAACTTTACGGTGGACATCAGGAAGGCTGGACAGGCACCTCTAGAAGTCGAAGTACAAGACGCTTTCGGTAGAGACGTTCCCGTGAGATTGGAGGACAAGCACGACGGCACCGTTCAGTGCTACTACACTCCTACTTCTGGATCCCAGCACGTCGTCATGGTAATCATATTTCGAAAAGGGTGGCCAGTTGCTCCTTCGATTCCGTATATTTTAATTCACTTTTCAACCTCGTCACGATTCCGTGCGGAACGAATTCCGTCTGTTGTTAAATTAAATTCTACAAATCTAGTAAACATGATCCGAAACGAGTCAGAGTGTTAAAATACAATTAGAATCCAATAAGGCTCGATGGATCGAGTCAAAGCTTTCGTATACATGAGTGAATGATCGTTCAGGTGAACTACGGTGGAGTGGCGACGAGAGATTCTCCGTACCGAGTGAAGGTCGAGGCGCCGTTGAACCCAGCCATGGTCTCCGCGTTCGGGCCCGGATTAGAAAAAGGCGTGAAATCGAACACTCCCACGCATTTCAACGTCGACTGCCGCGAGGCGGGACCCGGCGATTTCCGCTGCACCATCGCCAACCCTGAAGGCAAAGAGATCCAATTGACGATGACGGATAATAAGGACGGGACGTACACCGTCGACTACGTGCCGCCAACTGCCGGGAATTACTTGGTGAATTTAAATTACGCCGGATTCAAGGTACCCGTTTGCCCGATCAAGGTGAATGTGGAACCTCTCGTCGACGTTTCCAAGATCAAAGTCGACGGACTCGCTCGCAGTAAGTTCAAAAGCTGTCATATTATATTTTCTGTTTGCGTCTGTTAGAGGATATACTATTAGAGACAGCTTTTATAGTGTCGAAAGTGTAGTGCTTCCAGTATCATTCTCACGGTCTAAGGGTTTGGTTGGAAAGGATTCAGCCCCGGTAAAATTGCAAGAGCAAATGAATTAAAGTACATAGCTGAAGCTGTGATTAGAGCCACGAACGAAGCGAATCCATTAACACTAGAACTACCACACCAGTCAGAATGATTGGTTTTAAATGAAGAAATGCAGGTATAAAATGAAATCGGTAGTTCTAGTGTTAATTATTAATGGAGCTGTGCATGATTCAAGATGACAAACGTGGTTTCATTAGGGTCCAATTTTTATAATTCGACAGGGCTAATTTTCATTCATAAAATAAAATTCATTGTTAATTTTCACTCGTTAGGAGTTGATTTAGGTGACATTGCGAGAGGAACCGAAAAGAAACGAGAGAGTTCGAGGTTTAATTTGAAAAACTGATGAATCGAATCGGTCCACTATTAACGAAGTCATCAGTATTTTACATCGATATATAATCTTTAGCATCGTCAATTTTCACGTATCCGTACTCGAATTTGAAATTTCGAACCGTTCCGCTTAATTAAGAATTCCTGAAACTCGATCTAGCCGCGCCGGTGAACAGCCTGCAACAGTTCCGTGTGATAACGCAGGACGCGGGCCGCGCGTCCGACTTCCAAGTAGCGATCACCGCGCCGTCCGGTAATCGGGTGAAGGCGCAGGTGGTCTCGACGCACGACGGTTACCTGGTGAACTTCACGCCGACGGAGCTAGGCGAGTACCTCCTCAGTATCACCTTCGGCGGGGAACCGATCTCGCGACAGCCATATCGGCTGACCTGCGTGCACGGCTCGGACCCGAGCAAAGTGAAAGCCTCCGGGCCGGGTTTGACCCGCGGCGTAGCAAACAAACCGGCGGAGTTTGTGATCGACACGCGCGGCGCCGGCCAGGGTGGGTTGGGAGTCACCGTCGAAGGTCCCTGCGAGGCGGCGATCAACTGCCGCGACAACGGCGACGGCACCTGTTCCGTCGCTTATCTGCCCACGGAGCCCGGCGACTACGGGATCAACATCACCTTCAACGAGAACCACATTCCCGGATCACCGTTCCAAGCGATCGTCGTTAACGAGCCCCCGGACGTCTCGAAAGTAAAGGTCGCCGGCGATGGGATACAACAGAACGGTACAGGCTGGTTCGGAGGAAGGAACGAACGAGTGGTGTTACCGTTTTTGTCTGTGCTGCCTGGGCTTGCTGTCTGTTCGTTGACGAACCATACCGAAGATTTCACATTCGATCGATTATTAGATATCTTAGATTGAATATCGTTGTCTTGTGGTCTTTATTTGTTGGTTGTCGGTGTGACTTTTAACCGGTTTCATTTGCCTGACGTTTGATTAACGTATATGCTTTTTTTATGTCTTTTATGTACTTGATTTGAGACGAGGTTCGATCGACGTTGTTTAGTATGGACGAAGACATGGGGATCGTGTGAGTTTTTGGAATTGATGCCTGTTTTGTGAAATTTTCAAAGTTCCCGAGTCGACCCAGGGAAAATTAGCAGAGAACTTAACAATAAGTAGAGGCTTCGAACTTCAATAAATTGAAGCTTAACAGCCGCGAGTCAATCGATTTCGTTCAGTAATAACGAAGACGTATGATATCTTAGAATTCTCGAAAGTGATTCTATTAATGATTCCCAAGTTTCGGGAGTCGATTTCATTCAAATACCCAAAGAAATTAACAAAAACTCCGGTCAGTTAATTTTTCTTTCGTTTGATCAACGCATCCACGGTTTCACTGCCAGTATTTACTCATTTGAGTTACTGCCAAGAATTTGCTAAGTACGAACCTGCTATTAATTAACGAAATTGCAGGTCCGCGGGTGAATCAGGACGCTCGGTTCACGGTCGACGCTCGCAGCATCGCAAAGCCCGAGAAGGACGCCGAGAATCACGTGTCCTGCATGATCAACAATCCGAGCGGCGGGAAAACGGAGAGGGTGATCGTTAACAAGGGCGATGGCACGTACAACGTCAGCTACGTACCCTTCGAAGAGGGCCGTCACACCATAGACATTTTATACGACAACGTCCCCGTCCCCGGCTCGCCGTTCGAGGTGAACGTGAAACGGGACAGCGATCCGGCGAAATGCAGAGCTTACGGACCAGGGTTGAACCAAGGGATTGTCAACAGACCCAATCTGTTCACCGTCGAAACGAAAGGTAACAATTTCTCTTATGTTATGTAGTTAACTTTGCCGGAGGAATTAAATTGAAGTAGAAGCTTCAACGAAGTGAATCCATTCATTACGAACGAAGTTGTGCCCGATTGAAAATGACAATACTTTTTCATTGGTATACAATTTTAATTAAGGGTCATGGCAACCTCTTAATTTGATCCTTGATCCTTTCGAGTCAATTTAAATAAAATTGCCAAAGAAAATAGGGCAAGTGTGCCAATTACTGCGGATGCCCCAAATACTGCGGATTTTAATTAAAATCATTAATTACGAACTTTTTAAACGCATTAGACGAAATAAAAGAAATTCTTTACTTAATAGATTTTGTGATAATAGTAATTTAACCAAACTAAATAACAATAATGAAATTTATAATTACTTTAAAACATTTGAAAGTCGAGTAGATCACGAAAATGTGAATTTTGCAGCAATTTGAGTTGACGTCTATCAAACACCACCTTTAATACTGCATGTGTTTTCAATAATATTAATAAATAGTATGTTTTAATGTCACAAACAATCAAAATATGCATTATTTAATTAGAAAAATACGAAAGTATCTTAATTTAATGTGTATTTTTAATGTATTAACGACTGCAGTATTCCACACAGTATATTCCACGAACGCCTATTACTGCGAACGCGCGAATTGTAAAACATAATTTTGTAGAGAAGGCTTAGTCGGCTCGAAAGCATATTTGGTTGTTGTTGAGAGTGGATTAAAATTTTCAAGAAGTGTGAAAAAAGTTTAATAACACTTATGTATTTTGTATTATATTTTATTAAAAAATATTTAATAAAAAGTGATGAAAGCATTTCGACATCCTTAGTATTTGACTCGCAGTAATTACGGTTAGTTTACTATGCCATGTATAACAAACAATTAAAATAAATTACTATTCGACAAAATCTCGAAGAAAACAGAAAAGATCATGATGTTCAACTTTTTTTATTGTAGGCTCTAATAAAAATGTCTAACGTCCCGTTTGTAGATCTAAATGTGTTATATGAATGTGTAAAGTTTCATAAAAATCCGTGAAACCATAAAAGAGTTACACGTATCGAAACACATAAAAATTCTACAATTTATCTCAGTCGTAGATTGAAAGTCGTCAAGAACTGCGATTTTTTCAATTTCTATTCGCTTACAGCGCATAGCAATATTGATCGATTTTTATGAAACTTTGTACATGCATATGTATAACTTTCTTAAGTCTGCAAACGAAAAACTTACAATTTTTATTAGAGACGCTAATAAAAAAGTTAAAAAGAATGTCCTGTACTGTTTTCTTCGCAATTTCAAATAATATCAATCTTTTTTAATTTTTTGTTAGACATTGTATAGTAAATTAGGCTTTCTAAAATTCCACAGAAGATAAAGTTCTTTGATCCAATACTAAAAATGCTATTCCGTTTCGAATTGTGTCCGAATATTAAGGTTGTTGAAACCCTTACATAAAACAATGACAGAATTGAAATGTTCACAGTTACTAAAGACACTACATTAACAAAACTCTATGCAAAATTTCTAAAATTTTAGAAGTCTATTAAAAAAGTTATTAAATCTTTAATTCTTGTGTCGAATGTCAAAATTTTGATTCCATTTATAAAAAAAATATGAATGCAACGATGACAGAATTTTGTACTTTCGCATAATTCTTAATAGATGATTTAAGGATATTTGAAATTGAAATAATGTCACTTTCGAGGATATTATCACGTACAGTCCAATAAAAAAATCCCAAAACTATGTATTAAAATATCAGAAATTATGAAAAAATTAAAAATTCCTTATAACCCAGAAAAACAAGTCGAACAGTTTTATAAACCTTACTTCTCTGCAATTATCATTTTTTGTAAATTGCTTCAAATATTGTACACAGCTTTTAATTCCATGTCTTAAACTTTTGGCAGAAATCTTCCAATTTTTATTATAGATCCTAATAAAAAAGTTAAAAACCATGTACTTTGCTATTTTCTTCGCGATTTCAATGAATACCAATTTTGTTTAATTTCTTGTTAGACATTCTATAGTAAATTAAGCTTTCTAAAATTCGACAGTAGATAAAGTTCTTTTATTCACGGCTTACCTATAATACCCACTTTATTCCCTCAAAAGCGAGACAAAAGTGGCTTTTTTCTCACGCATACACTTTATTCCTGCAAATGCGGGAATAAAGTACTCTATGCATATGCGTTATTTATTTTTCCTAACGGCGTGCGTAAAATATGACATTACCGCACGCATTCAGTTAGCGTACGTAAAATAAATTTAGCGTGCGTAAAATACTCCGCATTGAATTTTACGCACTCGTTAGGAAAAATAGTATACGTAACGAATGCGCAAAATAGGTGATCACTCGTCTCAGTTATCAGCCTCGCATCGCTTGGGCGACAACACCGACTCGTGCGATAATCACCTATTTTACGCACTCGTTACGTAATGTACTATTAAAAACTTGAATGAATTTTAATAGCCAAACACGTTCAGAGACATTTACATTTGAAACATTGGATATATTTTCAGTCGATTCTAATGATACCATTTCTGATTTTGATCTTTTTGGTACTGAACGATGGTTGAGTATACATCCTACTTTTGAAGACAATAAACTAGCTATACAGATAAAGTCCTATATGCAACGGGAGTGAAGTTGATCATTCCTTTTGGTGATTACTTCTCTCGCTTCGCTCGAGCAGCAAACCCACCCGCGGGAATAATCCACAACTTTACTCCCTTTGTGCATAATGTAGTATGATCCAATACTAAAAATATTATTCCATTTCGAAATGTGCCTGAATATTAATGGAAGTTACTGTATGTTAATGTAATGTGTATCTTTAATTTATTAACAACCGCAGTATTACACACAATATTTTCCACGGACGCCTATTACTGCGATCGTGCGAACAGTAGATAAGGTTGGTCGGCTCGAAGGCATGTTTGGTTGTTGTTGTTGAAAGTAGATTAAGGTGTTCATAAATGCAATAAAAATGGAAAAAAATAATATGGCAACGTGTAAGAAGAGAGTGGCAATGAAAATATTTAATAGAAAGCAATGAAATTATTTCGACATCATCACTATTTACCTCGTAGTAATTAAAGTTCCACGGTATTTGATTCGCAGTAATGTAGGGTTCCTGCAGTATTTGACTCGCAATAATACCTGCATTTCATCATTTTATAAAAATTATTTGTTTAATTTAATGTTTATGTTTTATGAGATATATATAGGGTAAATGTGCCAATTACAGCGAATTTTTATGCAAGGTAACTTTGAACGCGAAAATCAGGTATTTGAATATAAGATTCAAGTTAAATTGTTTTTTTATGAAGTTTCATTATGTTATAAATTAAAAAAAAAACAATTATACCTCAAGAAAACATAAACATTAAATTAAATAAGTCATTTTTATAAGGTGATGAAATGCAGGTATTACTGCGAGTATGAGGCAATTACTGCGAGTCAAATACTGTGGCAACCCTAATTATTGCGAGTCAAATACTGAAGGATGTCGAAATACTTTCATCACTTTTTATTAAATATTTTTTGATAAAATATAATACAAAATACATAAGTGTCATTAAACTTTTTTCCTTATTTTTATTACACTTCTTGAACACTTTAATCCACTCTCAACAACAACCAGATATGCCTTCGAGCCGACTAAGCCTTCTCTACAAAATTATGTTTTACAATTCGCGCGTTCGCAGTAATAGGCGTTCGTGGAATATACTGTGTGGAATACTGCAGTCGTTAATACATTAAAAATACACATNATTTTAGAAGTCTATTAAAAAAGTTATTAAATCTTTAATTCTTGTGTCGAATGTCAAAATTTTGATTCCATTTATAAAAAAAATATGAATGCAACGATGACAGAATTTTGTACTTTCGCATAATTCTTAATAGATGATTTAAGGATATTTGAAATTGAAATAATGTCACTTTCGAGGATATTATCACGTACAGTCCAATAAAAAAATCCCAAAACTATGTATTAAAATATCAGAAATTATGAAAAAATTAAAAATTCCTTATAACCCAGAAAAACAAGTCGAACAGTTTTATAAACCTTACTTCTCTGCAATTATCATTTTTTGTAAATTGCTTCAAATATTGTACACAGCTTTTAATTCCATGTCTTAAACTTTTGGCAGAAATCTTCCAATTTTTATTATAGATCCTAATAAAAAAGTTAAAAACCATGTACTTTGCTATTTTCTTCGCGATTTCAATGAATACCAATTTTGTTTAATTTCTTGTTAGACATTCTATAGTAAATTAAGCTTTCTAAAATTCGACAGTAGATAAAGTTCTTTTATTCACGGCTTACCTATAATACCCACTTTATTCCCTCAAAAGCGAGACAAAAGTGGCTCTTTTCTCACGCATATACTTTATTCCTGCAAATGCGGGAATAAAGTACTCTATGCATATGCGTTATTTATTTTTCCTAACGGCGTGCGTAAAATTCGATTTGACGCACGCAAGTGCAGTGGCAATGAAAATATTTAATAGAAAGCAATGAAATTATTTCGACATCATCACTGTTTACCTCGTAGTAATTAAAGTTCCGCAGTATTCGATTCGCAGTAAATTAGGGTTCCTGCAGTATTTGACTCGCAATAATACCTGCATTTCATCATTTTATAAAAATGATTTGTCTAATTTAATGTTTATGTTTTATGAGATATAGGGTAAATGTGCCAATTACTGCGAATTTTTATGCAAGGTAACTTTGAACGCGAAAATCAGGTATTTGAATATAAGATTCAAGTTAAATTATGTTTTTAAGAAGTTTCATTATGTTATAAATTTAAAAAAAAAACAATTATACCTCTAGAAAACATAAACATTAAATTAAATAAGTCATTTTTATAAGGTGATGAAATGCAGGTATTACTGCGAGTATGAGGCAATTACTGCGAGTCAAATACTGAAGGATGTCGAAATGCTTTCATCACTTTTTATTAAATATTTTTTAATAAAATATAATACAAAATACATAGGTGTTATTAAACTTTTTTCCTTATTTTTATTACACTTCTTGAACACTTTAATCCACTCTCAACAACAACCAGATATGCCTTCGAGCCGACTAAGCCTTCTCTACAAAATTATGTTTTACAATTCGCGCGTTCGCAGTAATAGGCGTTCCAGGAATATACTGTGTGGAATACTGCAGTCGTTAATACATTAAAAATACACATTAAATTAACATACTTTCGTATTTTTCTAATTAAATAATGCATATTTTGATTGTTTGTGACATTAAAACATACTATTTATTAATATTATTAAAAACAAATGCAGTTTTAAAGGCGGTGTTTGAGAGACGTCAACTCAAATTACTGCAAAATTCACATTTTCGAGAACTACTCGACTTTCAAGTGTTTTAAAGTAATTAAAAATTTCATTATTGCTATTAATTTTGTATAAATTATTATTATCAATTGACAAAATAATTAAAGAATTTCTTTTATTTTGTCTAGTACGTTTAAAAAATTCATAATTAACGATTTTAATAAAAATCCGCAGTAATTGGTACACTTACCCTATGAACGATTTAAATAAAACGGTCGATTTCGTTAGGATAGAATATTTAGAACTTTCCGAGGCACTAAAATATTAATGTTCATCGCTTAGAAGTCAATTTATCTAAAATTGTCAAAGAAGATAATAGAAAGTTACAGGTTTGAGCTTTAATTGAAGTCTGTTCCTTATGACCAGAGTTATTGAAAGTTGAAGTTGAGCAACGTCTTTCATTATAGAATTTTTTAAATTGAAGATACGATTCACAGTCAGTATTTCTTTTTTAAAAGTCGATTTAAGTAAAATCCTGATTTCATGATTCATTCTTTCACATCTCATCGTCATTTTCATTTTTATTATGACTATTATCAGACGCTGGGAACGATAGCTTGGCACTGTCGATGGAAGGAACTGGCGAAGTGAAACTGACGTGCAAGGACAACTACAACGGCACCTGCTGCGTCGAGTACGTCCCGTTCGAGGTCGGCGACTACGAGGTCTCAATTAAATTCGCGGAACAACACATTCCTGGGTCTCCCTTTCAAATAAACGTTGTCCCCGACCAGTCGAGCCCCGCCAGCAAGGTTTCAGCTTACGGTCCTGGTCTGGACAACGTCCGAGAGGCCGTTCCAGCGAAGTTCCTCGTAGACACGTCGAAAACCGAGACCTCGCACCTCGACGTCTCCTTGAAGAGCGACAGGGGCCAGGTAATTTCTCCTATAATTCACTAATTGACAAGTATTTATCGTTTCGTTTTATCCTTGAATAACAGGTGTCGAAGCCAACGATAAAAAACCGTGGCGACGGAGTGTACGAAGTGACGTACCAGCCGCCAGCCGCTGGTAGCAATTTGACGGTCGAAGTGACCCACGGAGGCGAAAACGTCGCCGGAAGTCCGTTCAAGGTGAAGGTTTTACCTACCTGCGAGCCGAATAAAGTGACCGTCTCCGGTTCTGGGGTCCAGCCCGTCTGCACGGCTTCTTTCCCGGTGGACTTCATTGTCGACACGTCGAACGCCGGATTCGGCGACCTAGAGGTCCAAGTATTGGTAAGCATTTTCAAATAAGTTTCGATCGCCTGAGTAATAGAGTTCGGAGAGAAAATGGGAAGCGGGTAACGGATTCGCGTGGCTCGGAAGTTGATTTTAGGAAAATTGGTGGAAAGAGGGGTAAAGAGTAGAGGCTCGAAGATATAATTTAAGCCGCGAGCGAAGTAAAAATCCGTTTATTATTAATAAAATTAGTGATAGTGGAAAAGGAACGTTAGTTTTTGTTAGGATAGAATCTTCAGAATTTTTGCAAGATTTATTTTATAAGAATGGAACAATTTTTTATAGTCTGGCATCGTTAGGGTACATATTCATAGTCACGAACTGTACGTGTACTTAAAAATCTTCGTTACGTGTTAACGCATACTTAAACATTAATTTTAGTAAACAAAAGCAAAGTGGTTTCTTGGAACAACTTTTTACGGTCTGCCATTCATTGAAACAAAATGCAAGGTTGCACAATCCACTAAAAGCTTATTGGCAGACGGTTTGCTCGAGTGCAAGAGTAGAACATATCTGTGTTAGTTAGCAAATCAAATCGCGTAATTCAGAATAATTTTTAACAGTCTGCCAAGCACAATTTAGATTAGCGTAAAGTTGGCGAAATTTCACAAGGCAGGTTGTTTGCAAATATGTAAATGTTTCAGACACACTAGTGTATTATGATGTCATTCGAAGTTAACCATGTTTCAACAAAAACAAGGATGTCGTAGTTATCCAAGATAGTCTGAACTTCAGGTAGTTTTGAGCGAAGGCTTCTTGAATTCCAGCAAAAGACACGAAGAGATGTATGACTGATGTTCATGAGTGAAGGAAAAAATAGATTTGCTTATGGTAAGGAATGTTGTTCTTGACCGGTACTTGAATCCTCGCAAGTTGCTTCAGCTGAATTTGAATATTAAGATGCTTAATAATTCTAATGATGCGTTCTTTCAACTTTCGTTCCGTGATGTGGTCTTTCAAAGATGACAACATCTTTATAAGAGCAGGAATGTCTTTTGTATAAGTTAGAGCTGTATCATACACCTCTGGATTGTCGTAAGTGTCGACAAGAAACGGGGAACAGCTAACAATATTTAGTGGAAGATTGTGTGACTCACGTGCAAAAAGCTCGGTGCATGGTAGCAAAAGTGATGAAATTTCTTTAATGGATGTACTGGCGTTTACCTCCACTTTGCGTTTCTTTTTCCTGTTTGTGGTAACGGTTTTATTTGTAATTTCATTTTCTTTCTCTGAGATACTGTCTTTGTTAAAACTAACTGATGATAGTGACACAGATGGTGGTCTCTTATTGCTCACCGATGGTGGCATGATATTATCATTTGATATGAATTGTGGATCTTATGGGACCTCGTTGATAGTATTAACATTCTTGCAGTATTTGGCAAGATGACCTTCCTCTTTACATAAAAAGCATATTAATTTTTCGGTTGATATGTAAATCCAGAACAGCGTGTTCTCATAATTAACTTGTGTAACATCAGGCACCTTGGAAATGTCTTCAGGGTCAATGTAGACCTGTCTTCTGAAGCTTAAGATATGGCTATACCCATGATCAGTCATTCCGGCGCGAATGAACGTGATGTGCGATTTGGTCTTGATGTTTAGCTGCGTTAATTTGGCTTCTATAACACTATGTGGAATGTGGAATAATTGGACACACGTTGGATAGAAGAATTCGTCTAGCCGGAGAAACCAACGGCCGAATTCCCAGAACATGATTGTTTATGTTTACGGCTTTATGAGTTCCAATAAGAGTATTTACAACACTTAGGCTACTTAAATATAGGCACACTCGACCGTGTGAGATTCTTGAAACGAATNGACCAACGGCCGAATTCCCAGAACATGATTGTTTATGTTTACGGCTTTATGAGTTCCAATAAAAGTATTTACAACACTTAGGCTACTTAAATATAGGCACACTCGACCGTGTGAGATTCTTGAAACGAATCTAATGTTACTTGGGTCAATTAATTTGCCAATATCTGTAGTATATTCTTTAATTGTAATTCCTTCCACTGAGTCGACAACAATGGCTTGGTCCTTCTTCGGAAAGTTAATACTTTGAGTAACTTGGGCGAATGAAGACATTTTTGGCGGTATAACAGTATTAATTAACGAACGGTGTGAATGGACATCCCCGATTTCGGAGGTGCTCATTAAGCTGGGACCTCGATTATTGATGTGTTAGTAACTATGTGTGTTGTAGTGCATACGTATACATGTTTTTTCTCTACGATTTACGCCTTTATTACGCTAAAATAAGAGTTAGTACAAGTCAGACACGAAAGTGCAGACCTTAAACTATTGCGATTGGGTCATATTATAATGGAATATGCGCTACATAATGAAAAAAACGTAATTTAATGCATTCCTTGCTGCATTGTAAACAAAGCTGACTTCACAAAGTAGCAGCCAAAATATTCTTTCGATGACAATCTTTGATAAATTTACAAAATATATAGTGCACAATACATAATTCCACTATAATATGACTCAACCGCAATAGTTTAAGGTCTAAACTTTCGTTTCTGACTCGAAATAACTCTTATTTTAGCGTAATAAAGGCGTAAAACGTAAAGATTGTAATAACTGTTTACCCCAGTTTTGTACCGATTCACTTTAGCTTCCGACATCTGTATCGATTTCTCATTATGGTAATTATTTTTTTACTATTGCAGTGTCGGTAATTCGTAATCGTAACTGGTATCTGTAACCGGATAATAGTAACTGTGATATCGATTTTTATCATTTTAATTTTGATTAGAAACATGTGAGTAGCCGACTCTGGCATTGCCGGCGCCGGCATATCGAGATCTGATCGATTCGGCAAAAATCGGCCAAGCTCGTGCATCGTTTCTGGTTGCTCAATCGTCAATTCAATTTTTGTAGAATTACTTGGAGTCCCGTGGTCGACTAGGGACGGGCATTTGATGAAACTTGCAGCACTCAAAGATGTCATATCCAAGTTTTATTTGGCAAAACAGAAGCGCGCAATTCTCAATATTTTCTGAGAAAATTGTATTTAAATATTGCTTTGTTTTATGAACGGTTCATGTTAACCACTGAAACAGCAAGTCGAATAGCCGAATGGCAACATACAAGACTGGTGGACAGCAAGACTCTTGATTCAAATATCCACATGGATATTTTTTTCATTCTTCTTTTATGAGCATATTTTTTTTAACCGTGTAAAATTTATGAAATGTGCGTCGATTAAATTCTTATTTTTTAATTGGAAATGCATTGATAAACAGCAGGTGATTCATCCAGATAGACAGAGAAGATAGGGTAAATGGGCACATCCCGGGAAAAATGGTTAGATATAACTGTATATTGTCATATATCAAATTTGGAAATTATCATACATAATTAGATTTACTTATATATTTTTGTATGCAGTATTATATCTTAAGTTGCATACGAGTATATCTGACTATATAGTGTTATACAAAGCAGGGTATGATATTCTTTTAAATTATTTTCGATATTTTATACGATAAGATATGTCAATATATGATCATATACAGCCTTATATGACTACTGTATATGATCGTACATAATTATATCTGGCTTTATACTATTATATACAATAAGTATATGAAATTATATATGATAATTGCCAAATTTGATATATGACAATATACAGTTATATACGGTTATATGTATCTACCCATTTTTTCCCAGGATTACTGCGAATTTTTATGCAAGGTAACTTTGAACGCGAAAATCAACTATTTGAATACAAGATTCAAGTTAAATTATTTTTTGAACAAGTTTTATTATGTTATAAATGTGTAAAAAAACAATTACATCACAAGAAAACGTATGTATTAAATTAAATAAGTGATTTTTATAAAGTGATGAAATGCAGGTATTACTGCGAGTCAAATACTGCAGGAACCCTAATTTACTGCGAGTCAAATACTGAGAATGTCGAAATAATTTCATCACTTTTTATTAAATATTTTTTAATAAAATATTATATAATTGACACAATTACCCTAGATATTATATCCATGTAGGCTTCCTTGTGAAACGAAAAACTCAACGATACCGACAAACATAACATAGAGAACACGTATTCTCTACTTTTACACATAATATCTTCAACATGCATTTTCAATATAAAGAACAAAAATTGCATCAATGTACATTTCATAAATTTTACATGGATTTGAAAAAAGTATGTATATAACAATGAATATCCACGTGAAGATTTGAACGAATAGCCTTTATTACAGCCAAGCAATTTTCAAATACAATTTTCTCACAAAATCTTGAGAATTGCAGGTTACAGCCTCGCCAAATGAAATTTGGATACAACATCTTTGAGTGCTGCAAGTTTCATCAAACTCGTTCCTAGTCGACTACGGGACTTCAAGTAATTCTACAAAAATTGAATCGACGATTGAGCAACCAGAAACGATGCACGAGCTTGGCCGATTTTTGCCGAATCGATCCGATCTCGATATGCCGGAAATGCCGGAGTCTGTTACTCACATGCTTCTAATCAAAATTAAAATAACAAAAACCGATATTACAGTTACTATTATTCGGCTACAGATACCAGTTACAATTACGAATTACCGACACTAATTACCATAATGAAAAATCGATATATTCGTGTATTTCAGAAAAAGCTACCATCAGTGGCCATATAAACAAATCAGCGCTGAAGTAACTTTTGTTTACATTCTGTTTCGAGGCCCCACCTTAAATACTTCGTACTTAACACGAACTACGAGGTATACACTGCGATTTATAATTGAACTATAGAGTCGTTGGCACCGTCTAAGCGTCAACAAATACGTCCGATCACTACCGTGACATGAACGGTACTCCATTAGAACATAACAATTGAAAATTTAATAAGGAAAATTAAAGGACTAGAACGGCAATTCGCGATATAAACAAGATCGAGATTATGAGAAACAAAAAAGCAAAAGTTGCACTAAAATAAACCAAACTTCAAGCTCTCAACGCAATATTTGCCGATACTGTAAAATTTCGGGACATCTTATTGGGGATTGTCAAAAACTTGAAGAAAGAAAAGGGGAAAATCAACATAACACCTTTAGGAACCAATAGAATCAGGAGGAACAAAACCATGAAATAAATTCAGCGGCACGAGAACAAATAATTCAAGATTGTAAAATAGAAGAAAAAGAAGAACCAACACTAAGTACTTCCGAAGAAGAATAATAAGTGAGGAAATCATTCTTCAATTTAAGGCGAAAAACTTCCGAAATCAGGAAACAAGAACAGGAAACCGAAGAATTACATCAAGAAGGAAGATGAAAAAGGGTAATGAATTAAAAACCAAGAATCCAGTATACTTCAAAATGTTTACATGCAAATAAAACATAATACCAACAAGAAGAAATAAAAATTAAGGATCTAAGAAAAAGAAATATTCCAAGGAAATATTCAAGATATATACAAGATATTACAAGATGAA
Organism: Ceratina japonica; assembly: GCA_019453355.1. Taxonomy (NCBI): domain Eukaryota; kingdom Metazoa; phylum Arthropoda; class Insecta; order Hymenoptera; family Apidae; genus Ceratina; species Ceratina japonica. Next base: position 30,801 of record SMSR01009851.1, read on the forward strand.
TCAAGAACAAGCGTTAATAAGAATACAATTCAAGATCAAAATCAATTCTACGCCCCAGGAAACATTAACTCAGGTGATGTGTTCATTTCTTAAAGATATGAGCATGGGTGAGGCCCGGCACCGGGTTATGTTTTCGCGTAGTAATAATATATAAAACCTAAGGGATAAGTATAGAAACAGTCCCGCGAATTATTATAAGTAAAGCGACTCCCACCTGGGTAATTAAGCCCAAACACTGTAGCGAATTATTATGAAGAGAAGCGACTCTCACCTGGATAAACAAGCTCTAACACTGTCGCAAATTGTTACACGAAGGAAAGAAAAAACTAGATGAAGACGAACATACATTTTTTACCATCAATACGAGGAAAGGAAATAATAATAAAATAGTAGCAGATACCAAGGAGAGAGAAAATTAGATGAAGAAAGAAGAAGAACACATATATTTTCAACAACAACAACAAGCTCCGAGTTACTGTAAAAAAATTTGTTAACACACTAGTGCGTTTGAAACGTTTATACAGGGTGTTTCAGGACCCATGGTCAATAATTTAAGGGGTGATTCTAAAGACTAAAATAAGCCGAAAATAAAGAATACTAATTTTTCGTTCGAAGCCTCGTTAATTAGTTATCAAGCATTAAAAAATGGCATATGAAAGTAGGCAATTCGCGTGCAAATTAACTTTTTTTCAAAATATGCAGTTTTTTCATCTGGAAAAATTATTTCATATTCTTTAAGAAATTTTAAGCAAAAAGTGATGTATGAGTTTTTTTCGTAGAACTTATAATTTCATTAAAAAAAATTCAAAAGGTCAAATTTTCGAAAGAAAACGATTTATAAATTTTAAGGATTTTTTTCTTAGAAGCTATGAGTATTACGAGAAAAACTCAGGAATTATTTTTCGTTTCAAATTTCTTGAAGAATACGAACCTAATTTTTTCAGAACAAAAGACGATAAATTTTCAATAGTTTTAATTTTTCTAAGAAACAATGAGTCTCAACTTTTTATTATTATAATTTTTTTTAAAAACGATGTTCCTACAACTAATTTTCTACAACAACTTCTAGTAACAATTTACCTTTAAACATACATAGAACATTCCATGATTTGTAGCGATGAATGAACAATAATAATCCTGGCAATTCGAATAATCCACAGGACATACCAAAACGCGTCCTGCGAAAATTCTTAAAATTTAAAAATCGTTTTCTTTCGAAAATTTGAACTTTTGAATTTTTTTCTATGAAACTATAAGTTGTACGGAAAAAACTCATACATCCCTTTTTGTTTAAAATTTCTTAAAGAATATGAAATAATTTTTTCCGATAAAAAACTGCAAACTTGGAAAAGAAGTTTATTTCCATGCGAGTTGCCTACTTTCAGGGTCCATTTTTTTAATGCTTAATAACTAATTAACGAGGCTTCGAACGAAAAGTTAGTATTCTTTATTTTCGACTTATTTTAGGCTTTAGGATCATCCCTTAAATTATTGACCATGGGTCCTGAAACACCCTGCATATGTAAAAATAGTTTGCCTTGTAAAATTTCGTCTTTATGCTAAGATTGATAAAAATTTTGCTTAGCAAACAGTAAAAAAGTGTTCTTAGTTACGCGATTTGATTTACTACCTAACATACAGTGACTTCCATTAATATTCGGACACATTTCGAAACGGAATAATATTTTTAGTGTTGGATCAAAGAACTTTATGTGCTGCAAAATTTTTACAAAGCCTAATTTGTCTAACGAAAGATTAAAAAAATCGATATTCATTGAAATCGCGAAGAAAACAATACAGAACATTCTTTTTAAGTTTTTTATTAGCGTCTACAATAAAAATTGGAAGTATCTCGTTTGCAGATATAAGTAAGTTATATGCATGTAAAAAGTTTCATAAAGTCGATCAATATTGCTATGCGCTGTAAGCGATTAGAAATTTAAAAAATCGCAGTTCTTCACGACTTTCAATTCACATTTCAATACGACTGTGAGATAAATTGAAGAATTTTCACATGTTTCGACATATCTACCTTTTTTATGGCTTCGCGGATTTTTATGAAACTATACGTATTCATATAACACATTTAGATCTACAAACGGAACATTTGAAATTTTTACTAGAGCCTACAATAAAAAAGTTGAACATCATGATCTGTTCTGTTTTCTTCGAGATTTTGACGAATAGTAATTTATTTTAATTGTTTGTTACTCATTACATAGTAAACTAAACCTTTTAAAAGCCCACAAAAAAATTAAGTTAGTTGGCTCAATATTAAAAGACTTATTCCATTTTGAAGCGCGTCCGGATATTAATGGGAATCACTGTATGTTTTACTCTTGTACTCGAGAAAACCGTCTGCCAATAAGCTTTTAATGGATTGTGCAATCTTGCTTTGTGTCAATTAAATGGCAGACCGTGAAAAGTTGTTCCAAGAAACTACTTTGTTTTGTTTTCTAAAGTTAATGCTTAAAACCATGTATGCATATACTACTGGAGGCAGCACTCCGTGCTCGAGAAGTGTGGTCGAATGTCATTATTGAAGAATACACACTGTCTTTCTTACTCCACATGCGATTGGTTGCAAAGTGGGAAAGACAGCATGTGTTCATCGCTTAATAGATGATTTTGACCACATTTCTCGGGCACGGCGTGCTGCATCCAATAGTATATGCTCTAAGGTATGCATTAACGTGTAATGGAGATTTTTAAGTAACATCTATCTACAGCTTGTAACTCTAAATACGTCCCGTACTGATGACAGACTTAAAAAATTGTTCCACTGTTTTTATTACGAGTTCCCGCTCTATTTGAAAACTGATTTTCAACTTTTAGGAATCGGTTCAGTAAAATTCGTCAGAGGAGATAAATAAAAGCAGAGAGAGTTGAGGCCGTAATTTACGTCTAGGTTCGATTGATTTCCTTCGCTATTAACGAAGACATAGCCGGTCCGTAGAAAGCGTGTGAAAAGAGAATGAGTAAAATGACTTAGTATGTCGTTTTAAAATGATTTTGTTTGAATTTCCAATGATCGTAGGGTCCGGACCAAGTGCCCCGCCGCGTGGAGATACAAGACGTAGGCGACGGCCGTTACAGAGCGACTTACTTACCAGACGATTGCGGCCGGTACAAGGTGAACGTGAAATATGGTGGCAAGGAGGTGCCCGGTTGCCCGGTCCACGTTCAATCCGTGTCTACCGGCAAGGCGAACGAGTGCAAGATCAAGCAGGGTATACAGCACGCGTTGGCTCAGGGCGAGGAGTATTGTATCACCGTCGACACGGAGAACGCTGGCCGCGGCGCCGTCACCTGCCGCATCCGATCGACTTCCGGCAGGTAATATCGCGGTACCCACTAACGAGTACAACGCGAGTAATTCTCGACAGAAAAATCGATAGATATTACAGTGACTCTGTAACTGTCCTTTAAAGCGTAGGAGAATTTTTTCGGAATTTTCGAAATACGTCTTAATCGGAGAAAAAGGATACCGATTCGTAGGAAGAGTTAGCTCCAATTTTCGTTTATGATCTGAATTGCAGTGAGGTGGTGGACATCGATATCGAGGACAACGGCGACGGCACGGTGAACATTTATTACACGGTCGCGGACGCCGGGGACTACACGCTGAGCATAAAATTCGGTGGCCAGCCGATACCCGAGGGATTCTACACGTTTACCGTAAGTCGGACCCGCTCGTATCTAAACGATTGTATCGCTAGGACAATAGTGAACCTTGGAACCTATTAAACGAGGGGAATCCGAGTCAACCAGGTGCCAAATGATGCGAGTGATAATAACAATCGATTCGGACGAGTCAAGTCGGAGATCGCCACTTCGTTTGGATAAATAGCAGCGAGTCGAGTTATTTAGGAATTTAATGCGTGGACCGTGACGCATGGCGTATAGCCTATTTCGAGTCGTTTGCGAAATTTCTAAACACCGACTCTCCCGAGGCTACGCTTCTTTTCGTTCGATTCTTTTATTACCGGACCTTGATACTATTTTTATGAGCAGGTGACTTTTATTTAAACTTATTTTTCGGCCATTAGGAACAGATTTATTCGGATTCTTTAGTCACAAGCTCATAGAAAGTAAAGGGTTCAAACTGTAATTCAAGCCGTGAACAAAGTGAATCCGTTCGTTACGAACGAAGTTATGCCCGATTGCAGTTGAACAATACTTCTTAATTGATATACAATTTTGTGGTTCATGACTAGCTTTTAATTTAAACCTTGATCTTTTCGAATCAATTTAAATAAAATTGCCAAAGAAAATAATAGAAAGTTAAAGGTTCAAGCTTTACACTTGAGACACGAACGAATTGAACCCATTCATCATTATTAACGTGGACGTAATTGAAGTTGAACAGTATATTTTAATTGGGACATGCCTGGCTCTTAATTTGATCCTTGATCCTTTCGAGTCGATTTAAATAAAATTGCCAAAGAAAATAAAATAGGTAATCGAAGGTTCGAGCTTTAATTTGAGCCACGAACGAAGTAAATCTGTTCATTATTAACGAAGTTATGAGCGGCTTAAGTGAAACGGTCGTTTTCGTCACGATAGAATATTTATAATTTTCCAAGGTTGACTGAAATATTCATCTTCGTCGCTTAGAAGTCGACTTATCGAAAATTCCCAGATAAGATGATAGAAAGTAGCGGCTCTGAGCTTTACTGCGTTCTGAAGTCCAACCGAATCCGTTCGTTATTAAGGAAGTTACAATGAAATTCGGATGACGCTATTAATACGTCGAGTGGACCGAGGGACGTAATTCAATACTTATGGTCGTACGATTAGATTCGTTCAATTAGGAACACAATGGGCAGCTGTATCCCGGCGATTAATGTCCGTTTTATACAGTTATTTATAATTGGGTGCGTGGGGGTAGGCGAAGCCATTCGAATATTCGGCATTGTATCCCAGTTTACCTCGAGTTTCGCGAACGAACGCTATCCGATATTACCCCCGGCTGTCCTTTAAGTCATCCGCGGCTGTACCCGAGTCAAACCGAAGGTATGTTCTCTTTAAGACCACCAACGAAAAAGGAGATAATAGTTAAACGCGTGCTTAAACATAATTCGATTAACAATATCCGTGAAATAATTCTCCGGCAGGCTTGGACACCCGTCAGATGTTAATTTCAGATTTCAGAATTTTCTACGCGTCGATTAGGGATTAGACACTTGTTGTTATTCGCTTGTTTTAATTGAATTTCCTGAGTTTCGACGGTGCCGTCAGACTGTAACAGCTCCTGCGCGATGAGAGTAAAGCGAGTTCAAGGCGGCAAAGTAAATTCCAGGTAATGATAAAATCGGCTCTCAGCGGGACGAAATGATTTCTAAAACGAGAAATGATACGGAGGTGAACGTATGAAATATGACGATTGTAACCGTTGTCGGTACGTTGTCGCGTGTTAAGAGGTGAAGAATTTGGAATAAAAATTGTGGGAGGGCTCGGGGATCTAACGAAAATGAAATTATTTTGAGATTGGTGTCAGGCCAAAAGCCCCGCGATGCGTGGAAAGAATTTCTTATGCAACCGAGGATAGAACCCGGGGACCGTGATCGTTGCAAAATCCGTTTGATCACGTGGAAGATTCATTGGAACAACTTGTAAACAAATATTCCTACTTAAACGCAGCTGCTACTTCCTCGGCCTCTCCCGGCCGACTGCTCGACTCCCTTTTAATTTTAAATGCAACTACCGGCGCCGATTAAACGAATTTTTCGTTCAAATGAATTTCGACGAATCGTTTCCAGGCATCGGAAGAGTACAGGGAGCACAACTCGTACAAGGCTCACCGCACGAGGCGAACGAAACAGAAGCAGGAGGGACAGTTCGTGGAGAAGCATAGCAGCAGCACCAGCAGGAGCAGTACAAGCGTCCAGGAGAGCTCCAGCTCGAAGAAGAACTTTAATGTGATTCGACTGAACAATATACCATTGCCCATTGGAAGCGGAACCGTCACCTGTGAGTAAATCCTCGCAGAATCTTCGGAAAGTAACAGCGAACCTTCTCCGGACGATCGATCAGAAGGAATTCGATTGATATGTATAGAAATGGAATTGATAAAAGGAGTCAACGAAGAGTAGAGGTTCAATTAAACACGCGAATCAAGTCATTTGATTGTTAACAGAATTATCAACAATTCAATTGGAACCTTTTCGTTAGGATAGAATTTTTAGGGGTAAAGAGTAGCGGGTCGAAGATATAATTTAATCCGCGAGCGAAGTAAATCCGTTTATTATTAATAAAATTAGTAATAGTGGAAAAGGAACGTTAGTTTTTGTTAGGATAGAATCTTCAGAATTTTTGCAAGATCTATTTTATAAGAATGGAACAATTTTTTATAGTCTGGCATCGGTAGAGTACATATTCGTAGCCACAAACTGTAGGTGTACTTAAAACTCTTCGTTACGTGTTAACGCATACTTAACAAGAATTATCAACAATTCAATGGGAACCTTTTCGTTGGGATAGAATTCTTAGAATTTGTCAAAGGTTAATTTTCGTCACTCGGGAGTTGATTTAACAAAAATTGTCAACGGAATTGTTTAATTTCAACCTGAATTTTGATAGATTCCGTCTACTATTAACGGATATATAATTCTAAGAAGTATTTCTGTTTTATATTGAATTTTCTGCGTTGAGGATTTAAGTAAAATCGTCAGAGGAATTCCTCAGCGTCTCTACTTTTAGAAGATTGCGTTTCAATTTCCAGTTTGGGAAAGTTCGGACGTCGTCAGTAACATCTTAATTAATATTCTATTCGGACAGTAACATCTTAATTAATGTTCTAATTCTATGATCTAAGGAGGGTGAGGGTTGGATCTGATATTTCGGCAGCGGGAGTAAACGCGTTTTCGGTAGTTGTCAGTTATTAATATATTCGATGATTAAGCTGCACCGGATGTGCGCGATTGCCGTTGGCCCGGAAAACCCGTATAACTGGGCCGACGGCGACAACGACGACGAAGAGACGCGCCTCTTACTGAACGTAGAAACGGCACTCGTTCCTGTTTTCACTTTCAAACTGAAATTCCAATTATAAACCAGAGATTTTGTCAATTATTTTAATTCCCGTGTACATCGTTGCCGGGATCTTGTATTAAGAGCACTTAACTCACTTCGGACACTTGTACATGCCTGCGAGCGCTGAAAATGAATTGCTGAAACGGTTGGATCGGTTTCAATTAATTACCGAGAGAGAGAGAGAGAGAGAGAGACGCGCGTTTACACGGTTGTAAATGTACTTAAGACTATTAAGAACGTCTGCACACGGATCTCCGTTGAATTTCCTTTTAAAACGATCGAACAAATGTTTCACAGTACATCTTCTAATTAATATTGGCGTTTGAAAGTTTGGAAACGATTCTGAAACATAGGACGGAATCTCGTTTAACGAAAAATTTCGATTCCGGAAGATACGTTTTTTCAAATCATCGCAAGACCGATCGATGAAACGAAATAAATGAACGGGAATGTCTAATTGAATTGGATCGGCGCCAAATAAATTGGTGCCGCGCACTCGGAAATCACATTGTACGGCGGGGTAGTTGAACATGTTCGGTTTCCTTTGGGTAATGAGAAATTCTCCGAGGGGGACGCGTGACTCGAACGGAATTATGACTAGCGATAATTTAGAGCCGCCGCGGTGCTAAAACCGTGGCAGGCGCGTACCAAAAATAAACGACCGTTTCAATCCCTCGATTCCGCGCGTCTCATTAACTTCGGATTTATTCTAGCCACCGGCGGCGGGACCGATCGGGTTTCAAATAATTTCCGGAATAAATCGTCTGACGACGTCCGAACATTATCTAATTGGAACGTCTGACAATTTCTTTAAACTAGCTTGTTGATCTTAGATCTCTCGTAGAAGCTGTTGAAAAAATTAGGGAACGATACTGGCATGACAGAAGTGGCTCTCAGTATTCCTTCAGACGTAGCGAAATCGATCTCGGAAAAAAATCATGGGATGTTCATGTTATATGACGCAAAACTGATTTTTAGTCGTTCATAGTGGATTTCGGTAAAATTACGAGAGAGACCGAATTCAAGTAGAGAATTTAAGCTGTAATTACAGCCGCGAGCGAAGTAAATCGGTGAATTATTAACGGAGCTACGCGCGATTCAAGTTGATCAACGTGTTTCGATTAGAATTCGACAGGATTTCGTTCAAAGTCAATTTTTATCTGTTGGACATCGACTGACATAAAATCATGAGAGAAACTTAATTAAAGTAGAAAATTCAAGCTGTAATTAGACCCGCTAACGGAGTAAATCGGTAAATTATTAACGGAGTTATGCGCGACTCAAGTTGTCAACGTGTTTCGATTAGAATTAAATTCTTATAATTTGACAGGATTTCGTTCAAAATCAATTTTCATCTGTTGGACATCGACTTAGATAAAATTGTGAGAGGGACTCAATTAAAGTAGAGAATTCAAGCTGTAATTAGAGTCGCGAAAGAAGTAAATCCATGAATTATTAACGGGTTATGCGTGATTCAAGTTGATCAACATGTCTCGAATATAATTCAATGCTTATAATTCGACAGGATTTCGTTCAAAGTCAATTTTTATCTGTTACACATCGACTTACACTGTTAAAAATATCATTAAATTTAATGCACTTTTCATGGAAAATAATACATTAAATTTAAGTTTTTCGTATATTAAACACATATTAATGCAAATTTACCATAAAATTAATGAATTTTCAAAAAAGTTTTATGAACTTTGAGGAAATTTAATGAATTTTGCAGAAAATTTAATGTACTGTTCATGAAAATTAGTGTTCCGCAATGATTATTTAATAAAATTTTTCATTAAGCTGAATAAAAAAATGCATGAATATTGGTTCATGCATTTCTTCATGAAATCCAATGAAAAATTTTTAACAGTGTAGGGAAAATTGAGAGATGGACCGAATTAAAGTAGAGGCCAAGCTTCAATTGCATCTTCGTTTAATCACGTTTGCTCTATTATTAACGAAGTTAACGACAGTTGAAGTTCGCGAATCTTTAAGAGTTTTGTTCCTACACCTAGAGAACAAGATGAGCATAGAAAAAGAAACCTGTTGAGTCTTTAAACGATCGTTTGTAGCGATCACGTTTACACTCGAGATATAGTCGTTGATATGATGAAGAGCGGGAAGTGTCCGCATTGAGCGGCGTCCAAAATTGAACTGGAGTGAAACGGAAAAATGAGGAACGAAAAAGAGAGGAGAAACACGAGATTCCTGGCATGGTTCGGCGATCCGGTGGCTCGTGCCAGGGATTTGGTTTCAATCGGACCGCCGTCCGGGGGTTTAGTCGGTGCGATGAAACCTGGAAAACCAGCCGATCTAAGCTGGAGCTCGTCCTCGACAATTTTTCCTATAAAACTAATTACAAGGGGCTACCGAAATCGGTGTTAAATTAAAAAACCAGTGATCGTTCTAATAACATGTCGATCAAATAAGCAGGACAAGAGGAAGCTTGAAGAATCGTGAAGATAAATTGAGTGGCTTGACAATTCAATCGTTAAGACGAGGGAACAGTTTTATTAAGGGATTTCCGTTCCTGTGGGGATATGGTTTGGGAGGAGGAGCCGGTGGAGGCTACGTGGCAGGAATTATCTCGGTTTTACAAGCACGGGTTAAAAACGGTTGCGTGGAGCCCGTACGATCGTGCCGAGCGCGGACCCATTTGCCTCGCGAAGGACAGCGAGCCACTAGATGAAATTCGTTTCCTAAGCTCCTTCTACATCCAGACCAAAAAAGGTTCAGTCCCGAGAGGAGGCAATTTTTTTTAAAACGATCCGTCGACAATGGGAGCATGAAAAAATTACAAAAGATGTACGCGATCCAGTAGGACGTCCGAGAATTTTTCTGTAATTCTCGACGCAATGTAATCCGATGGAAAAAAATCACAAAGACTTATAAAATTGCATCGCTTCGAACATTGTACATTTTTTTTTTAACTGTCGGTTGACGATAGAGAAAATGCAAAAATTCTAGGACTAAGATTTAGTGGAGTGTCTTTGGATAGAGAATGCTTTTCAAAATTCTTGAACGTGCCGAAATCGTGGAAAAAGTATTTAAGTACATCGTGTGACGCGTTGACCGCGTCGTTATTAGAGCGTCCGCGACTATACGGTCTGGAAGAATCGTTGCAAATGAATTAAATGAATTTCAGCCGAAGTGAAGATGCCGAGCGGTAACATGGATAAGCCGGTGATTGAGGACAATCGCGACGGCACGGTCTCCATCAGGTACGACCCGAGGGAAGAAGGTCAGCACGAGCTCTCCGTTAAATTCAACGGTGAACACGTTCAAGGTAAAATTTCGAAATCTGCTGATCCAATAAGTTGAAAGATATGGCTAGGAAGATACGCTAACATACGTCGAATTTAACGGAGGATTAAAGATCTTCAATGGAAATCGACAGGTTTTGCGTCTCGCACGATTTTACTCTAAAATTGTCAGAGGAGATAAAAATAACGTTCAAACTTGAATTTATCCCGCGGACCAAGTGAATCGTTATGAACAAAGTTACTAGCAAATAAATTTGGACAATATTTTTCATTTTCAATCATACATATTTTGAAATTGGACGTGCCCTAGCGGACTCGAAACTACCAGTTGCTACCGGAATTATGGTATTCTTATAGTATAAGTATAAAAGTGGTAGAACTTTGTTAGTAATGTAGTAGAATACTATAGTTTTACCAAAAAACAACCGTAGGTTTAAGAATTATTCATACCAAGAAACTACTAAAGTAATTGTGTTATTTTTATGGTCGTTCTTTGGTAATTTTACCAGAAAAATACCAAGATTATACCATAAATCACAGCCGACTCTAAGTCGGCTGTGCATAAATCTAAGTGTTTTATGGTATTGTGCGTAGTATAATTGAATCCGCTAGGGTGCTTTCACTCGAAGTCAATTTTCATCCCTTAATTTAACTAATTGTAAGATCGACATACGACATAATAAAAACTAGAGAGTTCAAACGTGAATTGCAGCCGTCGACCAAGTGAATCGACTTCTTATTGACGAAGTCACAAGCAATTGAATTTTGACAATATTTTTCATTAGTTTTGAATTTACAAAATTGGGCATTCGAAGTCAGTTTTCATCTAGTAGAAGTCGATGTAGCTAAAATCAGTAGGGATGAGCACTAACGACTAATTCCAACTTTCGATTATCTAATAATTATCGGATCATACTATGGACTATTTAGTCAATAGTTTTTAGTCGGCTGAAACGGCGCTGGTGAAATTTCGTGTGATGGCACGGGAGTCGCGTGCCAGACTTAACAAGGCGAGCGGGAGGTGTGGAAGTGTTCAAATTCGGTGTCTAAAAATTAGACATCCGATGGGAACATAATCCGAATACACCGACCCTCATAGGCTATACAGACGACAGTCTTGGAGCCTTGCCCAGGGAAAAAGGGGTAAAACGGAAGAAAAAAAATGGTCAGCTGAAATATTGTTCTTATGGCCATGCGTAGTAATGGTTACTATCGACTAATTTCAACTATCGATTATCTAGTCATTAATCGGATCATACTGTCGACTATTTAGTCGATAATGTAGTGAGTATATGATAGTGTATGATAGCATGATAGTACATGATAATATGATAGTATNACAATATTTTTCATTAGTTTTGAATTTACAAAATTGGGCATTCGAAGTCAGTTTTCATCTAGTAGAAGTCGATGTAGCTAAAATCAGTAGGGATGAGCACTAACGACTAATTCCAACTTTCGATTATCTAATAATTATCGGATCATACTATGGACTATTTAGTCAATAGTTTTTAGTCGGCTGAAACGGCGCTGGTGAAATTTCGTGTGATGGCACGGGAGTCGCGTGCCTGACTTAACAAGGCGAGCGGGAGGTGTGGAAGTGTTCAAATTCGGTGTCTAAAAATTAGACATCCGATGGGAACATAATCCGAATACACCGACCCTCATAGGCTATACAGACGACAGTCTTGGAGCCTTGCCCAGGGAAAAAGGGGTAAAACGGAAGAAAAAAAATGGTCAGCTGAAATATTGTTCTTATGGCCATGCGTAGTAATGGTTACTATCGACTAATTTCAACTATCGATTATCTAGTCATTAATCGGATCATACTGTCGACTATTTAGTCGATAATGTAGTGAGTATATGATAGTGTATGATAGCATGATAGTACATGATAATATGATAGTATGATAGTGTATGATAGTATGATAGTTATGACAGTATGATAGTTATAATAGTATATGATAGTATGATAGTATATGATAGTATA
>SMSR01009854.1:12795-36256 GCA_019453355.1 Ceratina japonica
TCTCTGCCCGACTGCGTCCCTCTTCCGCTGTCCTTACCTCCGTATGGTTCATGCTCGTACGCCTCTACTCCACAATATGTATTTAAAATAGCTGCATGCTGCAAAATAACTGAAATAGCCGTGAAGGGTCGATGATCCCCGTGGCTCCTACTTCCTGGAACAGCCGCGTCTTCACGGATTTTCGACGACGAGCAACAACGAGCTGTCGCCACCGGCTAGCGCCACTATAATGCCCTTTTTCGTCTCTGCCCGTTTCCCCGCCGCGGTATCCATTCTGTTCTACGATCCGTATGCAAGCCGCGGACAAACCGACGGTCGCCGTGCAAGACAATGGAATCCATGATCATCGTTCCCCTCGTTCATCTCGCGTACACCCAAATTATCTTCCCCGATTTATTGCCGATTAATTGATTTTCGATCCTCGCGGCTCCCCCGATAATTTCATCGCTTTCTATGGCGCGTAGTTTAATTAATATAGTTCAGATTATAAATTACTTGTATTTCTTTTTAGAAAGAATGTGGTTTATTATAATTGTTTTCACTGGGAAGTGGGACAACTGATTATTTCGTCAAAAAAAACGAAAACTGCAGTCGCCAAGTACTTTACGACGACAGGTATCGTCGTTCTTCAATAGAACCGCATTAGCATAAGCAGCGAACGGTATTATGTGNCATCCTTTGTCCCAACGATTACACAGTCGCTGACACCTTTAGTAACATCTCCTCAGTGTCAATATTATACCAAACGCTTTGTACTCACGACTGTAAGTAAAAGATGATAAAAACTAAATCGAGTTCAAAGGGTTAAGTATCGTTTCGACTTCCCCTTAATTACGCGAAGATTAAAATTACGCGGTGGTGAATGAAAAAGTTCTGGCCCACGGTAACGAGATAATACAGGCAAATGATTTTGTGGATATTGCAGCAGCTCTAGCTAAGTACACCCTGCAGATAAACACGAGTTCACCCCGTGTAAAAGCCCCGGCCCCGGTCTGGTGAAATAGAGGGATGTTTAGCAGCAGCAGCAGCGGCAACGGCAGCAGCAGCAGCGTCGGTGGTGGTGGTGGTGGCGGTGGCAAGGGATGATTCAAGCACCCGGCCACCGACTGGCTCCCACTCCCCCTAAGCCGTGAGCTGTCCATTCAACCGGTCCTGTTGGGGCCGTCTTTTCAAAGTGGGCTTTGTTCCAGTTATCGGTATACATACTGCGCAGTAACCGACCAGAAGTGCGGGGCTTTCGTCTTCAGAAAATGTTGCGCGACGACACCGCCTCTGCCCCTTGCCACCAATTACATAGTAACCGAATTTCATTCCATCCTCCCCAGTTAAATTAATTAAAGTACTCTTCGTCGGTTACACGCCCGTAACCGCGTTAATCGAGAGCTTCGTTCATGAAGAGTTTTAAAAGCTTGATTTCTATAATGAAGGGTCGGACGGTTCGCGCAGGCGGAATGTAGACACCGTGTAGACAGTGTCAAACGTTCCGTGAACTATCCGCAGACAAACACCGGCGGCAGCATCATCGTCCTGCATGGAACTACATGGAGAGAGAGAGAGAGAGAGAGACCCAGGGGCCGGAAGAACTTGAGTATCGATCCGGGGGGCGATGAAACCAATCAGACCGGTCAAGTCGACAATTCGTCAGGGTGCGAACGAAAAATTTTCGACGCCGCTCGGGCCTCATCGAAGCTCGCAATTAGTTGGCAGAAACGGGTTGACGCATCCTCTGCAATCACGCGCGGTCCTCTGTGTCCCTGATCTAAAAATCCGTCCCTCTCTCCCGTCGACGTCGAAGCAAGAGGAGGAGGAGGCCGCTTATTAAAAATGGCAGAAACACCAATTAGTCCGGTGGCGTGCATATCTCGTCGACGTTTCTGGCTTCGTGTCGCGATCCAATTACTCCGCGCTGCCGACTCGTGAACCGAGTCCGCCGCAACGACGACGACGACAATGCATCGGCGCCGATCGTCGTCGTCGTCGTCGGCGCAGCATCGCGTCCGCTCTCGGTCCACGGCCGGTTGAAATTAGCCGTGAACCGCGAAGAAAGGAGAGCAAAGGGTGCGTTCCCGGCCGAGATTGAAAGGCTCATGATGTAAGGGACGGTTCGGGGATCGGTTATTAGGACGCGACCGGGAGAAAAGCTTGTTTGCGCAGATGAATGCGCCGATCAGGTGGCCGCTCGCGTCTAATCGCTTTTCAAGAGGTTTTCTAACCCTCCTCGCAACTTGTCAGCCGTTTAATAGTAGCGTAGTTTTATCCTCTGGATAAAATATATATTTATTTATATAAAAATTGTAATTATTTATATAATAACGTACGGGAATAGCGACGGAACGTCAGCAGCATTGACCTGCGCAAATATCACGTCCCACACGCGTGGCTTTCTCCGTTTTTCATGTATTAATAAAATCTATAGAAAAAGAATCCACGGTATAATTAAACGAGCAATTTAATCTACGATCACTGTTCCCCCGCGTTTTGTTCCGTCTTTCATCCCTGTATTAATAATTGTATCCTGTTTGCGCGTCGAATAAATCTGAAAAATTTTGATATTCACGAGGAATTTTATCAATCCTTCTCACGCCGGCCAATAACGTTGCTGTTTCCAATGCGTTGCCGACGCGAAGTGCGTGTAGTTGTTAATTTCGATATTTCACCTTATCGTTTCTCTCGCGGCCGGAGGACGAATCGCGCTAAAGGATTATTTGTTTTACAACGCGTTGCGAGTGTCGAGGCTCGTTTGGAAATTGTCGTTGACCGTTGCATCAGGCTGACGAGTGTCACGTCGTCGGCGGCACGGCAAGGTTGTCCCGATGAGGGTAGGGCGACGGACTTATACGGTAGGAAGTTATTCTTGACCTGCAATTTTAATAATGCGCGAGCCGTTCATCCTTTCTGCACGCTTCGTCCGCCGTACGACCGCCTACCTGTCCTCTCGGACCGTAAATTCCTCGGTATAATGCGACCGCTTCCAACTTCCTGTCGAGGATACCCGAAACAAGTGATGAAAGGGTTCGCAATGCATCAGTATTAGTCATTCTAACAGCTGGTAACTTGTTGGAATCTTTTCTAGAACCATCAACAAATTACCGAGAGTAACTTTGTCATGGGACTGTTTGTCTGAAATTTTAAACGCTTTCTAAGATGATCCATGTCCATTGAAGTAAGGAATAGAAAACAAAACAGTCATCGATGATGAAGTGATCCGTTAGACAATAATTTATGGGGTACGAAATTATTGATCGATTGCTCCTAAAGTATTTGAGATAGAAGAAAATCGTATATGACCTTTTTTGTAGATAATAACAGTATCTACAACTTTTATTCGAAGCATTTTTCGAAATTCCGAAAAATAAAAATTTTTAGTTTTCCGAGATTTTGCCAAGGGGTACCCCTTCAGATTCTTCGAAAATCTCGTTTTTCCTCGAGAACTCCTAAACTATTACACCTACGGGAAAATTGTATAGGATCTTATTTGTAGCTGACAACGAGACCTACAACTTTTGTTTGAAACATTTTTTTCTACCATCAATAGTTAACGAGTAATTTGCAATAAACAGTTTAATCGTTTTTTGTAAAATACTCGTTAACTATCAACGGTAGCAAAAACTGTTTCCCACAAAAGTTATCACTCTAGTCATCAGCTACAAATTAGGTCCTAAGCAATTTTCCGGCAGGTCCAAAGGTTTAGGAGTATTTCAGCAAAAACGAAAATTTTTGTTAAAAGTTTGTTGTTTCGATGGTGAGAAGGGTCGGATTTCGTCAATGGCAAGAAAATGTCGATTAATCGTACTTAACTCCTTAAATACCATAGTTAGAAGCAAAGTGCATAGAAACATTCGTACATTAGGTATTTATTGACCTCTTCAGGATCAATTACCACCAGAAAGATCGCCCGATTGCCAACTGTGCTCCGAGCCCCGTTGGGCCCATCCTTTGTCCCAACGATTACACAGTCGCTGACACCTTTAGTAACATCTCCTCAGTGTCAATATTATACCAAACGCTTTGTACTCACGACTGTAAGTAAAAGATGATAAAAACTAAATCGAGTTCAAAGGGTTAAGAATCGTTTCGACTTCCCCTTAATTACGCGAAGATTAAAATTACGCGGTGGTGAATGAAAAAGTTCTGGCCCACGGTAACGAGATAATACAGGCAAATGATTTTGTGGATATTGCAGCAGCTCTAGCTAAGTACACCCTGCAGATAAACACGAGTTCACCCCGTGTAAAAGCCCCGGCCCCGGTCTGGTGAAATAGAGGGATGTTTAGCAGCAGCAGCAGCGGCAACAGCAGCAGCAGCAGCGTCGGTGGTGGTGGTGGTGGCGGTGGCAAGGGATGATTCAAGCACCCGGCCACCGACTGGCTCCCACTCCCCCTAAGCCGTGAGCTGTCCATTCAACCGGTCCTGTTGGGGCCGTCTTTTCAAAGTGGGCTTTGTTCCAGTTATCGGTATACATACTGCGCAGTAACCGACCAGAAGTGCGGGGCTTTCGTCTTCAGAAAATGTTGCGCGACGACACCGCCTCTGCCCCTTGCCACCAATTACATAGTAACCGAATTTCATTCCATCCTCCCCAGTTAAATTAATTAAAGTACTCTTCGTCGGTTACACGCCCGTAACCGCGTTAATCGAGAGCTTCGTTCATGAAGAGTTTTAAAAGCTTGATTTCTATAATGAAGGGTCGGACGGTTCGCGCAGGCGGAATGTAGACACCGTGTAGACAGTGTCAAACGTTCCGTGAACTATCCGCAGACAAACACCGGCGGCAGCATCATCGTCCTGCATGGAACTACATGGAGAGAGAGAGAGAGAGAGAGACCCAGGGGCCGGAAGAACTTGAGTATCGATCCGGGGGGCGATGAAACCAATCAGACCGGTCAAGTCGACAATTCGTCAGGGTGCGAACGAAAAATTTTCGACGCCGCTCGGGCCTCATCGAAGCTCGCAATTAGTTGGCAGAAACGGGTTGACGCATCCTCTGCAATCACGCGCGGTCCTCTGTGTCCCTGATCTAAAAATTCGTCCCTCTCTCCCGTCGACGTCGAAGCAAGAGGAGGAGGAGGCCGCTTATTAAAAATGGCAGAAACACCAATTAGTCCGGTGGCGTGCATATCTCGTCGACGTTTCTGGCTTCGTGTCGCGATCCAATTACTCCGCGCTGCCGACTCGTGAACCGAGTCCGCCGCAACGACGACGACGACAATGCATCGGCGCCGATCGTCGTCGTCGTCGTCGGCGCAGCATCGCGTCCGCTCTCGGTCCACGGCCGGTTGAAATTAGCCGTGAACCGCGAAGAAAGGAGAGCAAAGGGTGCGTTCCCGGCCGAGATTGAAAGGCTCATGATGTAAGGGACGGTTCGGGGATCGGTTATTAGGACGCGACCGGGAGAAAAGCTTGTTTGCGCAGATGAATGCGCCGATCAGGTGGCCGCTCGCGTCTAATCGCTTTTCAAGAGGTTTTCTAACCCTCCTCGCAACTTGTCAGCCGTTTAATAGTAGCGTAGTTTTATCCTCTGGATAAAATATATATTTATTTATATAAAAATTGTAATTATTTATATACGAAAATTTGGAAAATGCAGATTGGTGGATCGGAAGGTTTCGGAAGTCGATTTTCAAGAGATTTTCGGGCCGTCCTCGCGAGTTACCGTGTGTTTAACGATAGTCTGGCATCGAACTCTGACCAAAAAATATATTTTTACTCTTTTACAAATATTTATTTTATTTCGATTTTTATTAAATTATTGCCGAAGAATGGAAACTGGATTTGCGACGCGCGATAAAACAAAATTAAGCGTGTATGAAAATTTGTAAAATACAGAGAGGAGAGCCGGATCGGGGAAAAACCGAAATGGGAAAGCGCGGTGGCGGGCGGCGGAAAATATTGAGCGAGTCGCCGAAACAGGAAAATGATAGCAATTGTGTGCGCGGACGGAAATTGTGTTCCGAAGCGAAATCGAAGGGACTGCTCCCTATCCAGAGAGCGAAATAATCCGATGAAATTCCATGAAACGGCTCCTTGTTTGTCGTTACAAAGACTCCTTTGGCCGCGAGATCTCGAGCAGGCCGGCGACGACGTAAAGGCGAGCGGAGAACCGGCGGAGGAGGATGCCGGTCCCTGGGAAAAATTCGAATTCCACGATGGAAAAACGAGCCTTTAATTTTTTTCGACGTGGGAAAATTGACCGGGAGCTCCGCTCTGAGACAGGGAAACCCATGCGGGTATTATTTCATCCATTTAATAGAGCTTGTTATTGGTAGATGGAAAAGTATTGATTAGATCGGCGAAGTCGGTCGCAGCCCGATGAAAACGAAATAAAAGAAACGCAAGGGAAGAATAATAGCGAGGGGGGAAAATATTTTGAATCGGACGAAGGGGAGTGCTTTTAAAAAAATTAAAGCTGGCCGGGATAAAGGACGTTGTTACAGGTTGAGGTCCTCCACAATCTTAGAGCGAAGAAACATTATTTCTATCCTCCTCGAAATAGAAAATCACCTAGTTGCACCGGGTTGCCGATCGATATTCAGAGATTTCGGACATGTTCGAAATCTTCTATTGTTAATGTCCCGATCGCGGTTTAATGCAAATTCGGATTCTTCGTTTCCAGCCTGTATTGGCATCAAGGGTTTATTTGCTATTCTAATTTTAAACCAGCGTCTTCGACTACGAAAAGTGACAGCTGCGATCTTTATTTACGAATAACTTGTAGAAAATTTATTGGACGAATCGATCCCCCGGTCTAGCGACTATCACGAAAATACTTTTCTATCAGAAGAAGAATTTTCGATAAAATGCTTTATACAGCGACTATGGATTCTATATAGTAAAAAAAAAACTGAAGCGAGGAATGTGAGAAAAATGAATTTCAACTTAGTGAAGGGCCGATGGGTTCTGAGAAGGCATCGGAAAAATTTGTAACTCAAAAATTTCTGCCCGATCATTGGTCTAGCTCGAGAACTCCAGTTTTTCCTGGTAACCTCTATCTCCACTTCGGTCCCTTCTTTCCTTTGCGTCATCGTCTCGCGCGCCGTTGACGAAAACATTTCTCCGTCGAAATTTCAAAAACATTTCACGCAGCCATAATTTATAACCCAAACGAACGAACACTCTTCGTCAACGAAAATCGCAAGCTTTTAGGAATAAAATGATTAATTCCCGTGAGAGGCTCGTTGAGTGGAAGGAAAATTGGGCAGTTGACAAACGAACGGTGCGCGCTGCAAGGTCGTCCGTCGGAGGGGACGGCTAGAAGAGGGAACAAAGCGAACACGCATCCTGCGGATCGAGAGGAAAGCAAAAGATTGGCTCCGTCACTTTTCTTTCCCGTTCGTCTATGTGTTCGCTCGTACGTGTGCACGGACACGGGCGAGCAAAGAGAAAAAGGGGGCGAGTAGATTCCGTCGCAGCGTGGAAAAGTATGGCGAAGAAGGCACGGCGCGGCGGCGGTGGCGGCGACGGGCAGAAAGCACGGAACTTTTCCAAGAAATGGGAGAGCGAGGCGCGTCGAGGCGCGCGAGAGCCAGGGAAAAACACGAAGCGGGACGAGGATGGGGCGAGAACAAGGCCGAGGGAGAGAGAAACGCTTATGCGGGTCGACGGTCGTCGAGGAGGAAAGGGTAGAGAATGGCTTAGAGAGAAGAGAGGAATGCGATTTGGGTGAAGTAGAAGGGAAAAGAGGGATTCACTGGTGGAAAAGGAGCACGAGCTTCTACCGTTCTGGCCGTCGCGGTTTGAGGGTGAAATCGAGAGAGAGCGAGAGAGAGAGAGGCGAGAGGAACAACGACGTCGACGACGGCGACGGCGACGAGGAGAAGACGCGGAGGTGGAGGCGAACCGGCCGAAGGGGAAGAGAGGGAAACCTTTCACGAGAGTCGAGTGTAACGGGGGTGCAGGTTTTGGTTAGGGGTTAGGATCGTTCGTTGGGCGAGAAGGGCCTGGCGATGGAGGAGAGACGGAGACGGGGATGGCACGGTCGGCTAGAAAGGGAGCCCAGGTCTATACACAGCCAGTTCACCCGAGAAAGTGAGACAAAGGGAAAAGGAGAGGCACACAGGGTGTTTGAAAAGTAACTTCCTGGTTTTACCTCGAGCGCAACCCTCGGGAGACTAGGCGGGGAACTGGGATTCGACCACCGCCTGATTTCGAATTTTCATCGTTACCCTTCGATCTCCTCCCTTAGTTTTTTTCCCTGCGCTCGCCACCGAATTTTATCAAACAACTTCGTTCCAACATTTTCATTATTACACGTCCGCGGAAATTCCAACTAATTTTAACTCTGATTCGATCCGGCGAATTTCGCGGCAAATAAACGTCGGATTTCTGATAGAAGATAAAGCGGACTGTGACCGTTACATATGTATAAGCCGTGCGCGCCGCTAACCCTTTGGAGACGCACAAAGACCGCATGCTCGTAAAAAAGAGGGTAGGTCGCGCGACTGGGAACGCGAGCGAGGGGAGCCCAGCGAGAAAACGGCTTGATTTTGTCCGTAACGCGAATCGATTACGATTCCTAGGCGGCATTAAATATTTCAACGATTAGTCTCCTTAGAGTTGTGCGAAAATAAAACGACGCAAGCGCTAGAATGTCGATACTAGAGACGTCGCGCGTCCCGCGCCGCCCGGCTCGAACACGCACGCGAGAACACGCTTCGCCCGTTTCGAAAAGGTAATATTTTGCTGATCCGAATAATCCGAGAAGATTCCGGTCCGTTCCACCGGGCCCCCCGGCCCGATTCCGCGCGAAATGAAATGCAGCACCGACCGATACGGTTCATTATTACCGCGAGTATCAATTTTATCGCGCGCCGCCAAATGAATTTCCAATTTATTTTACAGAACTCGTTTGTTTTTTAAATTCAAATGCGACTGTTTTTACACGCGGCTGAATTTAATAAATCCAATGTTTCATAAACAAAATGTAAATAACCTAGGAGGACGACGCGCACGGGAACCTGATCCGAAATTTGCAAACCATTTGCGAAATAAAAATCGTATTTTAATTAAAATTCGACGGGAGGGGCTGTGCGAATGCTACTTTTCACACACCCCGTAGCCGGGGGTTAAGAGAGGAGCGCGATCGGCTCTCGCAGCGTTGCCGATACGCAGGTACGCCAGCCGCGCGCATTTTTTCCCTTTTCCTTTTATTTTTCCCTTTTCCTCTTTTCTATCAGCCGGCACGACTCGCATCGTCGAATTGATTCGCGCGGAATCTTCTCACCCGCGGCATACTAATGACCGCGACGATGATCTCGCGCCCCGGGGGTTACGGGCTAATTTGTTCCACGCTCGGCGACGACGCTCGCTCGGCGCTCGTTAACGCCGATGTTCGCGGAGAGGGTATGTACACATGCACGAGCGGAGACGCGCTCGTTCACGCGTCTTCGGCCAACTTTCCATCTGCCAGGCTTCTTCTTCCGTTCCACGGCGAACCGGATAACCGCGGAGAACGAATCGGCGGGATCTAGTACGCGATTGTTTTCGTTCGGCATCGAAATCGGCCGAGTAATCGGCGAACATAATTATAAATTAAACAACGGCGACGCGATCGAATAATTGTAAGAGGAAACCGAGGGGTGCGAGTGCGGAGGAAAGTTCGGGGCGAGTCCTGGTGGCTGTAAACCACCGGAGGCAGGCCGCAAAATTACCCGTCGTCCCCGGGTAGCCTAATCTCGGGAAAAACCAACATGCGACTGGGGGGGCATCGGTGTAACGGGTTAAACCGTGACTCGGATCGTTCCACGGAATGGTCGGTCGGTCGGTCGGTCGGTCGGACAATTCGCGGTTCGGTCGGCTTACACGATCGCAAGTGACCGTGAAGAGGCACGACACTGTAAAATAAGGACGCGCATCCACCTTTCTACTCGTGGTACCGCAAAGAAAACGGTGACCCGCGGCGCGGTGCATTCCAGCTTGTTAGTTTGGCTGCTGGCTGCTGCCGGTGCTGTTGCCGCCGCCGCCGCCGCCGCCGGTGGTGGTGGTGGTAGTACTCTTGGATCGCTTTTCTTTTCCCTGCGCTCCTCGCGCGAGCGAGCGAGCGAGCGTCCGCTCGCGAGGCGATTCACTCCGGCTCGGAAATAATAGCCAGCGTCGTCTCCGCGCGAGGGAGAAAGAGGCACGGTGTTGCGCGCCGCGCCGCTCGAAAACGTTCGCGGGGCATTCTTCCATGACCGCTCGATTAACGTACGCAGTCAATTATGCTAACTCGTACGGTATGCGTTCGTCAGGTTCCTCGACCCGAGCAGGAAAAGAGAGAAAACGGGCTAAGGAGGACGGGACGCCAGGCGGGGAAAATGAGCGAGCGAGAAAGAAAGAGAGAGAGAGAGAGAGAGAGACCGAAGGCATTCGAGAGAGAGAAAATCGTTAGATGTCTGAACGCCACTTCTTCAACTTCTCGGCTCGACTCCACGGCTGCTTCCACGTCGCTCTCTCACCCTTTCACGGGAATCCCTTTGATCCGCGTCCTCCTCGCCGTCGTCGTCGTGTGCGCGCCGGATTGTTCTTGCCTCTCACCCCGCTCGCCGATTGTTCCGTTTCGTGGCTTTCGATGACGCCTATACGCGAATTCCCAGACTAGACCAGCGGAAAATTTGTTTGCGCAATGAATCTGATAACGACGCGAGTACTGGATAAGAACGACGCCGGAGTGATTCAGTGGATTCGGATGAAAGGAGGATCAGCGTAGCGAATATTAATAAAAGGATACGTGGAGCCCTTTGCTCGTATCGAAACCCCAAACTCGAGGTATACCACCCTTCGGAGGCGTCGCGACCCTCCCGAATTCTGAACCGCACCTTAGCCACGGACGATCCACCCTCTTCGAGCGTAATTTCGAGCGGACAGGGGGGACCCACGGAGGCGAGACCGAGGCGCGTGTTACTCTCGTCGGCAGCGCGCGTGTAACATTCGTCCGGAGTTCGCCGCAACGAGACCGTGATCACCGGCAGCGGCAGCGGCGGCGGCGGGCCGAGATGCGGCTCGATTTGGGCATCGATGGAATCCTAACGGCCGCGAGATAGAAGGCGCCTATCGTTACGGCGACTCTCGGTGGATTATTCTGGTTCTAAGACACGCATAGGCGGAGTTCAGGGCGTCGTATAGAAATACTCATTCTAATCATAGGAAATTCCTTTAACAGAGAGTGACTGGGCGCGGCGCGAGGGGGACTTCACCGGCTGAGAGATAGGAGAGGGTGCACCCCTCCCAGAAATTTCACCAAGGAGTCAAGACTGTCGACGACGACGACAACGGCGACGACGCCAACGACGACGTCGACGGGGCTGGCTATAAATACCAACCCCTCTGGCCTCTCTCTCAGCCTCCGCTCTCTTCTCGTTCTCCTGTCTCTCTTTCTCTCTCTCCGTCTGTCTCTCCCGCGCGCTCTCTTTCGCCGCTTTCCTCCCAAGAGAGCTGTCCTCATCCCCACCCCGTCTCTTCCTCTATGCCTCTTTCTCTTTTCTCGTTTCCCTTTACTTGTTCAACCATAGCGAAGTCGTTTTCCTCTTTCTCGATTCGAACTCTGTTCCTCCTCGTCCTACAACGCTCCGTCTCGTTCCTCTTCAGATAATCTCGCTCTCCGTTCCTCTCCGATTCTCTCTATATATCCGTTTCTTTCTCTCTCTCTCTCTCTCGGTCTCTGCCCGACTGCGTCCCTCTTCCGCTGTCCTTACCTCCGTATGGTTCATGCTCGTACGCCTCTACTCCACAATATGTATTTAAAATAGCTGCATGCTGCAAAATAACTGAAATAGCCGTGAAGGGTCGATGATCCCCGTGGCTCCTACTTCCTGGAACAGCCGCGTCTTCACGGATTTTCGACGACGAGCAACAACGAGCTGTCGCCACCGGCTAGCGCCACTATAATGCCCTTTTTCGTCTCTGCCCGTTTCCCCGCCGCGGTATCCATTCTGTTCTACGATCCGTATGCAAGCCGCGGACAAACCGACAGTCGCCGTGCAAGACAATGGAATCCATGATCATCGTTCCCCTCGTTCATCTCGCGTAAACCCAAATTATCTTCCCCGATTTATTGCCGATTAATTGATTTTCGATCCTCGCGGCTCCCCCGATAATTTCGTCGCTTTCTATGGCGCGTAGTTTAATTAATATAGTTCAGATTATAAATTACTTGTATTTTTTTTTTAGAAAGAATGTGGTTTATTATAATTGTTTTCACTGGGAAGTGGGACAACTGATTATTTCGTCAAAAAAACGAAAACTGCAGTCGCCAAGTACTTTACGACGACAGGTATCGTCGTTCTTCAATAGAACCGCATTAGTATAAGCAGCGAACGGTATTATGTGAAGGAAGAGTTTACGAGCAGCGGGCAATAAACACTTGGGTCAATTCGATGAATATTTACCATTAATTGACTGTTCCCGGGTCGGCCAGACTCGACGACGTCCGTATCGAAGTCCTGATTAGAAAAAACGTCCGCGTTTTATCAGCGCCATCGTGACTCGTCGCGTTTCTCCTTTCATGCGTTTGATAACAGCGGCCGATGCACGATTTGTAAGACTTATCACGTTTCTAAACTACTGGCCGTGTTTGTCTCGTATTGAGCGTTGTAAAATATGAAGTCACGCTCGGATGTAATTGAAACGTCATTCGGCTGGCAAAAATGACGAACGGAACGAGCCGATCGCCAATCGGACGATGCCAAAATTCGATAGCCTTAATCGCCCGGGCCCCCAAACACGCGATACCTGTAATCTCCGGTCAATAAATTTAACCGGCTCGCAGCGCTCGACAACAAATAACAGACTGGAAATACGCGCGATAACTCTCGTTCGATTTGTATAATTTCACAAACCGAAAACTCTCAACTTCCTAATGCGAGTTTGTTTACTCATCGAGCTCAGAAGAATGTTAGACCGAGTCCTTATACACTCAGATTAGATAAAGTCCTTGTATACTAGTCGAGTGGCAGGTTTGACGATGTGACGGAGTTGGAAAAAGTTTGATTTCCACGCGGTTTCGGTTGAAGATGGGATCGCGGCGACATTGCGGTGTAGTGGGAATTCGCACGATATTAAACGAACCTTTGTTCGACGCGACCGACGACGACGTCGCGGCTATGGAATTATGCTCGCGAGCTCAGAGCATGTGCGAGGATTTGTTGCAGCACTCGTGAACGCGGCTACCGCTGCCTCCGCCGCCGCGCCGCAGCCTTGACATTGGTCACGTTGCATTTGCATCGCGGAAGGTTGCGGAGATTCATGCATCTCAGACCTGTTCGCGTTAATGTTTATCCAGGCTCGACTGTATTCTTCCAACGTCAATAAAATCACTTCAACTCTTATATTATTTTTTTTTATAGAAGAGAAATCAATATATTTTCATTTATAAAATATGTTATAGAAAAATCGTGTCACTTAATTTATATAAAAAAAATGTACAATTTTATTCTTTTTTATAGAAATGAAACTTAATAAATACTGATTTATTGTAATACTTGAGTTTCTATATAAATTTTGACGATTTGGAGGTCCACACATTTTTTTTGACATTTGAGTCGTGGAAGTCAGGAATCTGTTTGGCGAAATGAGCGAAATGGGTGAATCCCGCGCATCATCGCCGGGACACCGGGCGGGTGGGTGTAAAATTAGAGGTGACAGCAAGTAACTTTGAGCTTTAATAGCGGTAGCTGAATGAATGAACTATGACGTAGATTCGTAGAATGCAACAGAAGCCACCCACGCCGGTGCAGGTCGATCGGGAAAATTTATGTTACGCAGTTTCGCTACGGTTGTCGTTGACGTCAGCCACGTAAGGAGACTCTTATTTACGTCTAAGCGACGTACATTTCTAGATAATTCAATCGCGTTCTTACCAGCGAATCGGCAGAGGACGTAGACGAATTCTACGATCGACTCGCACGGGAATAGAACTCGTCGATGATTTGCACGTTTCTTTATATAGAAATCTGTTACGACGGGGGATAATTAACACGACTGAATAAATTAATTTCATCTATAAATAGAGGAGATTTGTAATGGAGAAGATTTATGTCATCAACTAGGATGCGCGACGTAGGAACACGATCTGAATTTTCGGGGCGGCGAGAATTTTCACGCGATTCGGCCATTGTAATTAGTAGCCCGTTTCCTGCTGCGAGACCCGCGAACAGGTTACCGTGACGCATCGATCAACGACTCAAACAATCCATCGCGGCGCGTTCAACACAGTCAGCTTGAAATTATCGATCGCTCGCCAATCGAAACCGGTTTCCTTTTAATAACCGCGTCGATTTTCTATCCGCGGAACGGGTGCACCTCGAGAGAGGCCGCGCGACACCGTCGTCCTCGTCGCGGTCCCGGTTGCCTCTTCGTGGAAACAGACTGAAAGTCTTCGGGGTAACGCAGCTCCTTTCGATCGGAGAGACTTAAAAGACCGAACTGGCGGAAGGAAGGCGCGGGGGGTGGTAGAGTATTCGCTTCTTAACGATCATTCATCGTTCCTCACCCTCGATCGCGGAATGAAAGAAGGACTACGGAGAAAGAGGGCACGGTCGCCGGTCGGGGTGGCTACAAAAGGGAGAAAAGGGAATATAAAAATAAGAAACGAGGCGAAGGAGAGGGCGAAGAAGGAGAGCAGGGACTCTCCTCGTAAAATCGATTCGACCCGTGAGAGAGAGAGAGAGAGACACCCACCAAAGAGATAACACCGCTTCTCGGGTCGGGCGCCGCGCCGGACTCCCGGATCGGGGCCCCGCGGAACAAAGTCTCGCATTGTGCTCTCGCGCGCGCGCGCGGCCCTGCTGGGAACGGTTAAGTGATAATAATAACAGCACGAATTTTTGGAATAGTTTATACCGGGCGCGCTCTCCTCCTCGGGGACCCCGGAGGGATATAAAGGAGACGCGTTGCGCGGAGGACGAAGGAGAAGAAGCCGGCGAAGAAGAAACAGAAGAAGAAACGGGGCGAAGAGGAGTACCGGCGCGCGGCGTGTACCAGCGGCGAGTGCGCCGCGGGACCGGGGGAGGAGGATCTCGCGTCGGGCGGCGGCGGCGGCGGAGGGGGAGAGAAAGAATGAAAGAAGGAAAGAAAGAAGGTAAAGAACGATCGGTGCCGGGCGAAAGAAAGAAGAAAAGTAATGCGGCGGGGGAAGGAGCCGGCGAGAGACGATACCGAAGAGCCACTCTCTGTGCTCTTATACACGAACGGTCGATGAGAATGTTCGGTGGGGGCGGCGGCGGCGGCGGCGGTGCCGGGAGGAAGAAGAGGGCGCGCGAGGGTGTCGCGCGGGCGAAGAGGAGTAGCGAACCGGCGGGTGGAAGAGAAGAAGAAACGAGGATGAGAAGGAGGCGGCAAGGCGGCAGTACCCGATGAAGGAGAAGGAGACGCGGCGAGAGCATCGGGTGTGGATGGAAGGAAGAGGAAGGAACGGAGTATATACATACCGTGCGGTGCTCTCTCGGTGTTCGCGAGAGGCGCAGCGGCGGCGGCGGCGGCGGGCGGCCGGGGGGAGGCAGGGGGCAGGGAAGGCCTCGAGAGGAACGCCGGAACGAGGGACAGAGAGGGAAATCACGAGTGTAGGATATACACCGAACGGGAGGGATTCCGGTGAGAGAGAGAGAGAGAGAGAGAGAGAACAGCGAAAGGGGGAGTCGAGTGAAGCCCAGTGAAGTGAAGTGGGGCCACGGGACGGACGCGGTGGCATTGACCCCGTATAGTAAGTAAGGTAATGTGAACAGCTAGCACGCCTCTCTTTTCTCCTTTCCTCCTCCTCCTCCTCCTCCTCATCGCGCCGCTTCTTCTTCTTCTTCTGCCGCTTCTTCCTCTCCTTCCATATATATTTCTACCTGTCTCCCTCCCCCTTCCGTCCGCCTGCTTTTCACGGTCTCTTTCTCGCATCCTCGCGATCGCGAGAGTGTTCTCCGTTCCCCGGTTGGTCTCTTCTCGCTAGCGGTCAAAGGGTTCCCATCGGATATTGTTCGGTCGATACAGGAGGGTGACCTCAGGGTGGACAGCGACCTCGAAAGCATCTTCTATCGGCTCGCTTCTACAGTCATCATCGCCCATCCTCCACCCCTTCCTTTCCTCTTCCTCGGAACGCTAATCACGATGCGAACGTGCGCGCGATCGACTGGACGGAGTGCCAATTTTGGAGCACGACGCGCTTTCCATTGTATAAACGTTTTCCTCGCAGTTAGCCGTGCACCGATATGCTTCAGCAAATCTCAGCTCGCTCCGGTCAAACGCGCGTTGCAACAAATAAATGGTCCCCGGACTGTAGGTCTCTTAAAAAAACATTTCGAAAACACCTCCGAAGAGAACACTTTTCTAACAATATTCGCTAGGCGTAATCGTGGTGCTCGGTCCGTTGCGAGCCAGCCAGCGGAGAGGAAAGATACGATAAACTCTATTTGCGGTGAAGTCCAGTGGCGCGAAGATCGCGTGAAGTCATCGGATGAAAGCATGCATGTATCCCCGACGTTTCTTCATTAAAACTGCACGAGCGAAAGGGAAGCCGTTCTCAACCGCCAATTCGATTATTCGCGACGAATTCCGTCCGCCAAATGAATTATTATACTTGTATAAAGAATTCTCGTGATTTTCAATAAAATAAAAATGCGTTGATTTTATTTTAATAACGAGGCGTTCCCTATTCCATTTTTCTCAGGCCTGGGGTTCTAGGAAAACTGGATTTCGTGGCTTGCGCCTCGTGGAAAAGTGTACAGTGTACGCAACGGGGTCTACGGTAGCGGCCTCCTTCAATCAGGAAAAGGATTCCCACGGGATATTGTTCACTCCGGTGGATATAGGCGGTCGACCTTTAAGCTATTCAGTGACCTCGCCTCGGCTCCTGACGTTCGATCCTGTTCCCTTCTTGCTGCGAACGATACGACCAACGAGAAACATGAATTTCTCAATTATTCCTCACTACGCACTGATTTTCCCATTTTATACCCCATTAACACTTTCTTAATTCTCCAAAAGAAGTTCATTAAAAATGTCTCAAAATGTCTCAAGTATATCGACAAATGTGTACAAATTGCCATAAGCTCTCTCATAATTCTGACTATATGAATTTTTCTCCCATTTATTATTAAAGAAATAAAATTGTTTTTTGGTTTGGCCATTTTATGTTGTTATTATTAGTTTTTCAAACAAAATTCATTAAAAATTCTCAAAATAATTCCATAGAAACAAATGTGAACAAATTGCCATGAACATTCCTATAATTCTAACTATATGAATTTTTTTTTCATTCATTGTTGAAGTAAAGAAATTATTGTTATAAGTGAATAATGGTTATTTTTTGGTTTTCCCGTTTTTATTTCGTGAGCACGGTTATGCGGCAGGTTCGATACTCTTATGCCACGGTGCTCCAGTTTCAGCTCTAGCACAGCTCTATCAAAGTGTTCCGCGTTCTGCATTATGAAAATTCCTGCATTACAGTAGGCGCTTTTCGAGGATCACGTATTTCGCGTCGCGGCCACGGTATCTAGGTTGCAGTTCGGCTAATGTTGTTACGATATGACACCGAATCTTGTGGAGGTTCTCCATTACGCTCCCCTCCCAGTCTATCAAATATGTAGGTCTGTCGTATCAAATTTGTTTGCTGAATTCTTTATACTCCTCCAAGTGCTCACTACTTATATCGTAGACTCTCAGATCTGACCTCATTATCCCTCAAATTCTATAAAATATCTTATAAATTAAAAACTACTATAGATATCTCATAAAATCTATAAAATCTATAAGATTATTATTAAATTCATAACATCGAGAGTTGCATATCTTAAATCAGGATTTTGCATATCAAATTATTAAAACATTTCGAATCGAATACCAGTCAGCTTTACATATATAAAAAATAATATACGATAAGTATCCCATCAGATCTATAAGATCTATAAAATTATTATTAAATTCATACCATATATTGACAGAGTTGCATACCTTAAATCAAGATTTCGCATATCAAATTATTAAAACATTTGGGATCGAACAGCAGTCAATCTTCCACATAACATAAATATCTGATAACCGGATTAACAAAGTTATTTATAAAACCGTCTGAATAATTTGACGTCCTTATAAAATCCTGCCCTGGAGACGTTCTCAAGATCAGTCCGGTGCTCGTGACGAGGCATTTTAATTCGACGTGCCGATTCGGGAGGAAAGTCTCCTCCCGCGGCTTATCTGGCTGTCGGTGTTCGTTATCATCGGCGCTGATAGCGCACACGGAGAGGCGTACGTGTACGTACAGGCGGCAGTCAAAGGAAGAGCGCGGTGGAAAGAGTACGTGCGCGTTCCGCGCGCGTGCACGCACGTCCGCGAGGAGGGAACCTCGCTCGCGCGCGCGCGCTCTGTTGTATTTACGAGCGAATGATGCATGCGTTCACGTGAGCACCGACGCGGGCGCATACCAGGAAGAATCTCGATGCGTAGTGCCGCGGAGAAGGGTTCCGAGCTACTTCGGCGAGCGCGCACCGGGCGTGGGTGGAGACCGTGAG
This sequence comes from Ceratina japonica, assembly GCA_019453355.1. Classification (NCBI taxonomy): domain Eukaryota; kingdom Metazoa; phylum Arthropoda; class Insecta; order Hymenoptera; family Apidae; genus Ceratina; species Ceratina japonica. Next base: position 31,260 of record SMSR01009854.1, read on the forward strand.
ACGCTGCGCGCCGTGCCCAACTGAAAACCGTCCTCCGACGCCCTATTTAATGTCGCGCGAACTGGAACGACGACGGGAAATTGGAATCGCCCGGATGCTCTCTCGATCACGTCTGCCCCCAATGCGTGTCACTACACTTCCCACGATTATCCACCGTTTCCTCTAATCACCACGAAAATACACAATATTTATTTTATAAATTAAATGCTTTTTTTATCTTATCGCGTAATGATATAAGAATTTCAAAATAATTTTCGATGACTCTGGGAGACTTGTTATGTACGGTGGTACCACGATTTTCGGTCCAAGGTCTGTTCTCACGTGAAGAATAATCAATAAAAAATTGTATAATTTCTAATCCATGAATTAACCCTTTGGGTACGGATTTATTTGAGAAAATATTTGCATGTGGAATGGATATAATTTTTGGTTGCTTGGAGTTGTATGTAACAGCAGTACATTTTACGTGAGAATTGATTTATTTCTAAAATATTGGTGACATATGTAGTATTAAGATGTNTAAAAAATTGTATAATTTCTAATCCATGAATTAACCCTTTGGGTACGGATTTATTTGAGAAAATATTTGCATGTGGAATGGATATAATTTTTGGTTGCTTGGAGTTGTATGTAACAGCAGTACATTTTACGTGAGAATTGATTTATTTCTAAAATATTGGTGACATATGTAGTATTAAGATGTCTTCAAGTAATTAGAATTGCAAAACAAAAATAAATTAATAACAACAAAATAAAACTAAAATGACGTGTCTCAGACGTCAAATGTACCCAAGGGGTTAAAATACATTTTCTGATAGGAAACGGGAAATCAAAAGACCCATTCACCATTTTGTCACATGGTACCGATTCTCAACCGGCTAAGATCTGTTCTCACGTGGAGAATAATTAATAAAAAACTGTATAATTCCTAATCTATGAATAAAAATACATTTTCTGATAGGAAACGGGAAATCAAAAGACCCTTTCACCATTTTGTCACATGGTACCGATTCTCAACCGGCTAAGATCTGTTCTCACGTGAAGAATAATTAACAAAAAACTGTATAATTCCTAATCTATGAATAAAAATACATTTTCTGATAGGAAACGGCAAATCAAAAGACCCATTCACGATTTTGTCACATGGTACCGATTCTCAGCCGGCGTATCGCGTTTCCCAGGGCGACATCGGTTCTCACGGCGAGGCAGCAGCGGCGGCGGCGTCCGCCCGGCCCTGGAAGCCCGCTACGTATTCCGGCGCGGTTATAATACGCGGATCGCGATGCGTTCGGGGCTTTTTCACGCGTCACCGTCCGCCGCGTACTTTCACTTCGTTTCCTGGCTGCCGTAGGCGCGGCTCATAATTCGATTGTTTCGGCGACCTCCACGGTTTTCGCGTCGTCATCTCGGCCGGTCCGACGACGCGACACGCGACGGTCCCGGAGTTTTGGATCTGGCCGTGTAACCAAACGTCTAACGTAACGCTGGTTACGTAAGGGCCCCGGCCGGTGGTTGCGCAATGCGCGCGCGTGCACGCGGCACGCGTGTCAAGATAATAACGATTTGGAGATCGTCGCGCCGCCACCGCCGCCGCCGCCGCCGCCGCCGTCGTCGTCGTCGCCGCTTTCTCGGCTGATCGAAGCGGAATGGAGTTTGTTCAGTCTGTTTAATCGAGCTTGATGGGGAGCAGCGTAGGTTGATGGTTTTGTACACTGGTTCTTCTTTTATTATGGTGAATGGACCGTATTATGCGCTCGAGGATGCTCGTTGGCTCGGTTGTTTCAACGAGGAGGGACGCGGTGTTCCCGCTCGTTTCAGATGCCGCGCGACGCCTCAATCGTTCTGCTAATTATNCGATTTGGAGATCGTCGCGCCGCCACCGCCGCCGCCGCCGTCGTCGTCGTCGTCGTCGCCGCTTTCTCGGCTGATCGAAGCGGAATGGAGTTTGTTCAGTCTGTTTAATCGAGCTTGATGGGGAGCAGCGTAGGTTGATGGTTTTGTACACTGGTTCTTCTTTTATTATGGTGAATGGACCGTATTATGCGCTCGAGGATGCTCGTTGGCTCGGTTGTTTCAACGAGGAGGGACGCGGTGTTCCCGCTCGTTTCAGACGCCGCGCGACGCCTCAATCGTTCTGCTAATTATTTCATTACGCAATACCACGGGCGACGTTTCTTTCCATCGACTTCCTCCTCCTCCTCCTCCTCCCTCCTGCTTGCTACTCGCGTCGACGTATTTTCAAACGTCCGAGTATTCCGCTTGCTACATTATCGTAAACACCGCCGATTCTTATTGAATTTTAAATACGGCTGGAAACGTTCGTACGGGAAAACAACGCGATAAGCGGCTGATTCGCGGATAAGAGGCCCCGGCCGTACCTCTGCGTATCTACTTACCTGCGCTGCGCTCGCAGTAATCCCGAACGTTTAAACGCTGCGTAATATACGGCCTTCTTAAAACTGTGCGCCAGACTGCGGTGCGACGCGTTGCAACAATGCGTTTCAAACAAAACACCTGCTTTCGCGGCGATCACGCTATTTTGTTGATTGCAAAAATCAATTTAATCCGTCGCGTATACCGCCTGTTTTATGACACTGTCCAGCCACTATCGTAACTCTCCGGTAATTTTCGTATTGGAACTGCCGTTTTTATACCGTCGGGGCATAATTATCGAGTAAAAGGTGTAACAAAGAATCATTTTTTATTCGGAATTTCGCCAACACCTGCCTTTTCAATGGTATGTGCTTCAAGGAACTCCTGTTTTTTGCACCAATTCGTTTGAAGGACCTCTTCGGGTCAGGCGATCCCCAGTTTTTTAAAAATTGGTTCCAAAGATTATTTTATCTTATTATTATCGGAGTCTTCGGGAAGATTCAATTGTATTAGGATCAAAATCTAAATTTCCTGTTTTATGCACCGAATTCATATAAAGGACCTCTTCAGGTTAGACAATCTTTTATTAATTTTCATCAAACTGACTGCTAAAATTATTTCGTGTTATTCTTATTTGAGTCTCTGGGAAGGAGTGGTTGTATTAGGATCGAAATCTACGTTCCCTATTCTTTGCACCGAATTCATATGAAGGACCTCTTCGGGTTAGACAATCTTTCATCAATTTTTATCAAACTGCCAAGATTACTTCGCATTATTCTTATTTGAGCCTCTGGGAAGGAGTGGTTAGGTATTAGAAACGAAATCTCCGTCTCTGAGGTCGGATTTTCCGCGTGTAAAAGGCCATCGGCGAACGAAAGGCAAGGCGTTCTCCGGCGCGTCTCTCGGACATTGTTTTTTCTGTTGTGGCAGCGCGGACTGTCGCAACGCGAGGCGCGATTGCCATTTCTGGCTCGTTGCGATACGCGGACGTATTAGTCATACGTAGCGTTGCATACCGCACGGAAAATTGAGACATCCGGCAAGGACGGCCGGCCGCTCGGAGCTGGACGTATTACGAGCGGCAATCGAGTTAGAAATTTGAAAGATCGTACGGCCTATGCAAATGCGTAACGCGCGCGAGGTGGACGCGCGACGACGACGAAGCGGCCGGTTGTGCAACCTTGACGACCGAGAATGTATTTGACCTCCTCCTCCTCCTCCTCCTCGTGGATAATCCTGCTCCTCGCCACCTCGTTAATGCCTCCAGTGTCCTTAAAACCATCGACTTTTTTCCCTTTGCTCTCTCGACTTTTTCCCTCCGCCGTTAGTCGTTTTCCTTTTTCAATCGGAAATTGATGGAAAGATAGAGGTGTGCTCTCGAGCCAGACCCAGTTTTTACGTCTACTGAGGCTTCCCAATTTCAACAATTTTAAATATTATTTCAGCCGTGGCTTATTTACATTTTAAAAATTTAGTATGGGCCCATTTTTGGGAAGCGATTTGTATTGGCTGATCTGGAAAAATACGCAAGAACACAACTTAATGTCTAAATGAAGTTGATGTACGAATGAAGGAATCGATTCCTCGCCCCTTTTTTTAATCCTGACGAAGCTTCGTTGAGGACATCTTTTACCCGGGTGGTACGTTCATTTGAATGTATAAAATACAACCTGCTAAGAGGCACGCTTACTTTGGGCCGGGGACCAATTTGTTCGCTGCCCGTTACTTTTATTACCGTAGGACTATCGTAAAACAGCACGCCCATGAAGTCAATTAAAACTCACCCACCAGCTAGCCAATAAAACCGACCGTCAACATCCAACGCACCATTCAACTTTTACTTAATAACACCTTCCCTTATGCTCTTCATTTCTATCACGACTATCACCAAAATCTTCATAAATGAATAATAATAATGGTCTCTTTCTTCTTTCGCGATTTATTTTAATTTCTATTAATGGGATTTTTCTTTCTTATTGTATATATATGTATCTGTACTCGAATTTACTTTGTATTGTACTTTAAAGGATTTCCTAACCCTTGAAATAAATAAATAATAAAATTAGCACCAATATTCAACTTTTAGTTAATAACTTTCCTTGAATTTCCTCTTCATTTGTCTACGAGAAAAATCATACTAAATGAATAGTAATTAGTTATAAATAATTATAAATATGAGTGATAAGAGGATTTTTGTGATATTTTTATGTTCGGAGCGGAGAAACTGTATTTGTGATTGTAGCGTTTTTACGATTGGATCTCAGGTAAGCGGAGTCACACGGAAAGAGAGAATCAGACATCAGGACGGTGTGTCACGTGGCACCAGGGTCTCCCCTTTCATCCCGTGGCGGGGACCGAGGAGCCTGTGTATCCCAGCTTCTTGAGGTCGAGGAATTTAATAACGGACGAGGNGCGTTTTTACGATTGGATCTCAGGTAAGCGGAGTCACACGGAAAGAGAGAATCAGACATCAGGACGGTGTGTCACGTGGCACCAGGGTCTCCCCTTTCATCCCGTGGCGGGGACCGAGGAGCCTGTGTATCCCAGCTTCTTGAGGTCGAGGAATTTAATAACGGACGAGGTCGAAGTCGCTCGCTCGCTCTCGCGCGCACTCTCGAAAAAAA
>SMSR01009856.1:0-13209 GCA_019453355.1 Ceratina japonica
AGTTGGATAAATTGATAAGATATTTAAAGCTGCTCGATGGCCGAAACTTGTATTTAAAATTTCCAATTTGGAGACACGTGTCAGGGTCTAATGACTCATTTAATTGACCACAAGTGTGCATTCTTAATTATTATTGACGAAATTATGATTCATACAATGCGAATTGATATATTACCAGCCACGAGATTATCCGCTATAAAAACAACCCATTGAAAGCCTTTCATTTCGTTGGCAATAGGCACGTGAAACATTTGATGAATTACACGAGTCAGTTCGCATGTTCGAATTCGTTTTAAAGTAGAAAGTTGGTTCAAGTGGCGACTGGTATCCAGAATATCTACAGGGCACAAACTCCGAACAGCGTCATGCGAGGAACGGATACATAAGACATCGTCGGCGACGTCAAGAATTTCTTGTCTTTGCTAGGGCTATAAATATGGACTCGTGCACACAAATGCAATAAAACGGCCAAGCCAAATCGAGCACTGGGACAGACCCTTTGAGACCTCTTAACCATCCAAACTTCTCTGATCACAAATTGCAAGTACTATACATTTCAGCTACTTCTTCAACAATAAATAACAATTTTTCTATAAATCTAACGAACGACTTTATACCTGCAAATTTTTATTTCGGAAAAAATACAAAATACGTAAAACGTAAAAGTGGGCATTACTGTACGTACATAGTAAATGAGGTTTGGATTGAATATTAGAAAAAGAGTTCTGGCGCCTTGTGGCACCAGCCGATGGCCCAGCTATTTGTATGCGCCGGTGTGCACGAGCCCTAAGTCCATCTCACGGCGAATTTAGAACGCAACAAGAAGAAGAAACCGCGTGCGCGCGGGCGACGCGACGCAAAGCGCGGCTAAGAAACGGACAGTGGAAAAAGGCCCACGGAAAGAGGAAAAGAAACGCTTGGACGACGGAACGCGGCGCAAGTACCTCATTGGTGGAACCGTGACCGTTCATCTTGCCGTCACCTCTGGTATCCCATTACCGGTCTGCGGCGAAACGCTCCAAGGATCGTTCACCTTCTCGCATCGGTTCTCGAAAATGGCGCATCTCACTCCTTCCTCCTCCCTTGCCTCGTGTCTCCCTCCTATGTTCAAACGCTGTTTCTTACAATTCGCACCCGACGGACCACTCTCGATTTTCGTCGGGCTGGTCAACGCCGGTCAAGGTCACGGCGCGATCGACGCTGCTACTAATTTCGCCCGAATATCTTCGAGTTCGACGACCCCCCTTCTCATGCTTCTTCTCCTTCCGTGCACGACACGATTTCAGAAAATTAATCGCCGGATCGATCAACCGTTTGATCACCGAGCCACCGGGTTAAACGTTTCGAGGACACAGCTCCTTCGGCGAGGATCAAGGATTCCCTTCAAGAGATCACAGTTCACTTCACGTCAAAAGTTTTGGCTCGAACGGCCGTAAAGATTATTGCACTATTCAAATGGTAAAAATATTTTCAGTCGGTGAATAAAAACGGCAACGAGACATTTAGTTTTACAACACAAACAATAATAAATAATAAAAAATCTTTGCAAGAACTGGAGGTAAAACGATGAGATGATCACAGAGCTAGTTTGTATTTTACATATTTCTTGCAATTTCGAGGACCGAGGGACACGAATTAGTCGATGGATCAAGTCGGACCGGCTACGAATCGATATTTCCCACGTCCTTCGCGTTGGAGCGCTGTTCGCGGACTGGAGAGCTCCGCATCGCGCGCGCACGAAGCCCATCGCTATCGCCGCAGGTAGACACCCCACCAAATACGCGGAGACCGGTAAGAAAATTTGTGATCGAAGCTTTAACAACGCGCTGTTACGTTGATGACATTGGGAATTATGCATCAGCAGTCCCTGATTTATAGCCAGACAATCACCGTTCACGAACATATTTATTTTGCCAAGTATGGGCAGGTCCGCTTATTTATCACGAAGTTCCTTGCCCGGCATGAAAATAATTCACACCTCACTGGCACGTAATGAGCTCGATAGTCAGAACACACGAGGGAAAATTGGATTTTCGAGCAAGCTTGTTAACCCTAAACGTTACTCGTGCCTTAGTTCGCGCCAGAACATGTCAAAGCTTTTGTCTAAAATTATGTTCCCTCCCCATGAATTAATTAAAACAGAAATCCCTTATCTCTATAACTCAATTATTAACTAATGTAGAAATTAACGAGATTTACTTGAAGATTCAGTTAAAGTTCAATTACTATCTGTTAGTAAAACTTTATGATTATTCCGTGCTCCATGAAAGCTAATTGACAGAGAGGTACCAGTAGGAAAGAGTCAACGACCCGAGCGCGGAATTGAACTTTGTGGAACACGCTATTCGATAGAACCAAGGAACAGCGAACGAAGGGTAATTCCTTACATAATGGCAATAAATCAATGGCAGAAGGATACGGACGAGCGTGTCCTCGTAAATTGTGCCTACTTTCGCGACACACGCGCGGTACGCTGCTCAATCACGGAGGTTATTAGTCGTTAGCCAGTGTTCACTGGCCGCCGAGTCAATGTCACGACACCGCATTTCTTTTCGTTCGCCACCTCTATCCGGTGCGACGAGTGGAGCCTCATCGTGTCTCGATCCTCTCCTTGTCCGATCAATAGCCCCGACCCCGCTCCGAATCCCGTTACAGCCCTCGCACGCGATTCCATCGATTTTCCTTCCGCGATTTCGAAACCCGCGCGTCACGGATCCGAAGCGATTACCTTTAAAAACATCAGTAGGAAAAGATAGAGCCTCGTCAGGCGTCGTCTCTTTCTCAAGCACTCGCTTCGTATTCATCGCACGCGAAGGAAAATGGAAAAGCGGAGAATCATTGTCTAGGAATCACTTTAAAAGTGGTTCAAGCCGAGGAGCGATTAAATTGCAGCGGACACGTTGAGAATTTTGACAGCAATTTTTTCTCAAGCCTTTCATTTTACACATTTTTCTTAATTAGCGTCAGCTTGAAGTAGAACAGGACAGTTCCTTGTCAGACCGGAATTTAATTTTTGTTAAACGTAATTAAAGTAATATGCATTAGCTTGAAACACTTTTCTAAATAAATTACGTTCTTTATTTCGGGTACAAAGAGACAGTTCTATAATACTTGAAAAAAGATTTTCCTTCTAGATACGCTTGTTGCAAAATTAATTCTTATCAAGCTCGATCTCATTGTGCGAGCAAAAATTCCAATTTTCTCCTGCACCCACTTCACGAGTTCTCCTTAATCAAGCACCCGTCGACCGTAGCCCGGTTCTCCTCGTTTCTTCTTCTATTCATCTCTGTTTCTTAAATCAACACCGTCCAACAATCCTGCATTCATCACGAACAAGGGTATCAAGGTGGATCATATCCGAGCTGCTGATGATGCATCAGCTCTCGCAGCGCGCAACGTCGCGAACGAAAAATAAGGAGAAAGGGGATAAAGAGGATGTATCAAAGGCGTGCAGCCCGGGCTTTCTAACCCTGCCCACGGAAACAATGGCGCGCCGAAAACAACAACCCTCCCTTTAGACTCCATTCTACACTTTGAAAATTCTTTCAGGCCCCTCATCTGCGCGGCACCATCTAAATTTCCATGCTCCCGCCTCTCGGAAGGCTTCCGCGTTCCGCGTTCGCTCCTCTTCATTACCAGGCGGCGGCATTCGCAGCCCGGGCGAAAGAACGTTGAGCAGTTTAATATCGACGTTGCACCTGGGCACACCTCTGCCGGGTCCGGGCCTCGAGGAACGAGAGGAGAAAACGAGACGGGCGGAAAAAGTGAAAGAAGAAGAAGAAGGAGCAGAAGAAGGAAGAAGAACGGAGAGAAGCGGGACCGAACGTTAGCCATCGTCTGGTTTCCCCGGTTCTTGTCGGCTGTTTACAATCATAGAAGGCTGTGATGGTGGTGCAGCATCGTGGCCAGCACCAGGTATGGTAGCCGCGGGTTTCGTACTTGGCGAGGACGAGATGTGACCACGGTTTAGAATGGTCGGACGGTCGATGCACTTCGCGACGCAGACCCTTGCGAATAAGCTTCCACCACCGGTGTTCAAAGGAGGTTGTTCATGCCTCCGCTAAAAGGGCTTGGTCGTTCGGTTCACAGTTCCCGGGCTCCTCCCTCTTCCGAGCTACCAGCTAGCTGCCGGAGGCCCGTGCACGGGGAACAAGAAGTTCGCGAATCGAATCAGCACCGCCGTGACACCGGTTCCTGTGCATACTTTGCAATGCGACCGCAAGGCGATCAGCAAAGGGGGTCCGCCTGGAAATTGGCAAACTTTGGAAACGCCGGACTGATCCGGCCGGGAAGCTTTGATGTTTAGGGAACTAATTCCGCCTGGGAATCTCGGGATGATCCCAAGCGGTCGCGGCGACCGAGCTAGAGATTCGGCGAATCTGGCGAACGAAGGAAAGAAGAAGGAGAGAATAGCAGCGTCCTTCGATGTCAAGGAAACATCTGGCCTCTCCATATTCGACGAACGATGTCGTTCGTTAGCTCGTTCGTCAGCGGTTCTCAGCCTCTGCCGTTGCAGGAATTCCAGGAGAAAAGGCGTTATGGCTAAACGATGATATCAATACCTTGCCGCACATACCGCTGCCGTATCTCGCGAGATAGGTGGCATGATGCATGGCTCGTTCGTGTATGCCGTATGCAGTAGCGTTATAATGTTTCAGAACAGTGATACTTCCTAGCCAATCCTCCGCGGAAAGGTTCATGAGTTTGTAACTGTCGTACAATCGGCGAAATTGATAAACTGAAGTATAAAATACACGTTGCCTACTTTAATTCCTATCTTTTCTTAACGTTTCAGCTTTCATCATTTGCATGTCAAGTTGGAAGAATAGACATTAACACTAAACACTGCCATATGCTTTCATCATTTCAAGTATTGGAAAATGTAGTTTCTAGATCATACGAGAAAGGATTGTATAACACCGTTGAACAAATGCTGATGTTTCACAATACCGCGAATAAGAGACTGGAGATGACGCGGCCCGCGGGAGGGCTCTCGGAAGGAACCGCGTGCTGCCTCGAATTTCAAAAGCGTGCAGAACAAACGTGACCAAGTCAGAATTCCACTGCGGAACGAATGAACCGGCTGCTTTTATGTCGCCACGAACAGGGCAATAAGCCTGCTTGTAAACTTTAATAAGCCTAAATCGGCGGGCGATGCACGCGATCATAGAGCAGGAAGAAGATCGATGACTCGATAACTGGTAGGGTGGCGTGTATCTGATCGTAGATCTCCTATTAGCCTCGATATTTTTACTCGTTAATATCGGGAAATGCCTCTCGAACCGCCAATTAGACTGCGAGCGTAGTTTGTTTTTAACTCTGCCCGATCCGACTGGATTTTCATCGTACCGACCAGCTCTCGCGCCAATAATACTTCCGAACGATCAGGCTAATTGAATTCAATATCGCCGACCGTGATCGAAATATCGTATCGAGCCTGATTGCTAATTGCTAGTAACGATGACAACCTTTCGGCGAAAGTCATGCGTCGAATGAATAAAGAGCATCGAGCCGCTGCGGCTGTAATGTGTCCCGAGTTGTTAAATGTTAATCGCGCGGAGACGCGCACGTGAGCGTGTATACGTACACGCGCGGCGGCGTGTACACTTTCACCGTGCCGAACGAGACCCGAGGAGGAACGGAACGGATTTCTTCCGCTGGTAATGGAAGTTCTCCAACGTCGAAATAGACATATCAAAGGGATCGGGCCGACCGTTTTGTTCACGGTGTGCCGCAAAACCTTCGTAACAAACGACGTCTCGCCACTTACAGAAGGAAGCTGTGCTCCGCTACTGTCCGTGGCACGTTCTCCTTCACGTCCACCAGCGCCCGCCGTGTGTCCATCCTTCCGTCCGCGTACGACCCGACGCCGTGTTCAGTCCGCGTGTGTGTATTCACGGCGAACCAGAGCCCGGACCGGTGTGCGCGCATTCTAGGCGTGTAGCCGCGAGAGTGTGACACGGGAGCACTTCAAGATACGAAGAAGGTAAGGTAAGTAAGGCTCGTGCCCTGCCCGGTGACTGAACCCACACCGTGTGCTTCGCACACCGAAGCGACGCTCGGCTCGGGTCTATTCTCACACGAGCAGCGGCCGCGTAGGTTCGCCAAGGGACCCTGTGTGTGCGTCTTGGTTGGTCGCATCGACAAAGACTTCGGGGAACAGAGAATCTCATCGGCCGGGGCGGCTCGATCGGCGGCCTGCTCGAATTAAGATGCATCTACTAAGAGGGATCTACGGCGTGGTTCTCCTTGATCGCTTCCGGTTTCGCGAGCCGAGACGCGTGTACGGCTCGATGCGCGTCGCGCGAAAAATCCACGATGAATGGATCTTGACCATCTCGTTGTCGGGGAACGTTTTGTTGGACGTATTCCAGGCAGAGGTAGATTTGTTTGAGTACCAGGAAGTACGAAGAGGCAACGTGCTCGCCTCCGGAGAGCCTCTTCGTGTACGAACCGAGGGCTCTCCAGGTATCCACTCTATCACAAAGTTTCCGAGAACCCGCTGCCTGATAGCGTACTGTAGCGTGGGGCGCGGAGTAATTCGCGAGAAATGACGCGTGGAGGATGGTCTAATTGTCGCTTGTTCGATTAAAACCGAGTGTGACGAGCGATTTTACTCACCTTGTCCTCGCACGTCTTGTGGCAGATGTACTTGCACACTGGAATAAAGAAAGTATTAATAGTACACCCTTTATCTTCATTATTTGTTGAGAATGAAACGAAGGTTGAAGTTAAACACGGATAATGTTAAGTATTCTATAAAACATAAAGTGAGTATAAATTAAATAATTAAAAAATATCTTGGAGCACCTTGTAGCAGAACAATAATATTAAATTTCAATCAATGTTCAAATTCAAACTCCCTCTGCGTTTTTATCATCACTATTCCAGGTTTTTTTTACCGTGCACAGCTCCAACAGAACTACCGACCCTTTCGCGCTACTGGATCAGAGCAAGCGCAGGGAATGAACTTATCGACTCACCTCTGCAGCACGACGCCTGTTTGATCACCGCCTGATGGCACAAATGGCACGGACGCGGCTTGCGCAATTGCTTCGTACGGAACACGTGACATTGCGGTTCGAAATCGCTCTGAAATCAAACGAAAAAGAGAAACATAATTAATCGAACCAATCGCTGTCGAGTCGACGGATTCAAATAAGAAAAACGCGACGGGAAATCTTTTAACTTTTTCGTACATCAATATTTCGTGCATGTTTCGAGCGACTTTAATTACTGGGCAAGAGCCTCTTGACTGGTTAGCCTCAACGAGGTCTAGACGGACTAAATGAAGCGTCTTTACAACACGTCTCCGTCGTCTGCGCAAAAACTCTCTCTTCCACTCGAAATTATTATTCATGAGCCAGCCGCGGTATTTCAAACTGAATACATCCTGAATCCCGCCTCGAAGAGCTTGAAATTCATCAAGCCCGTTGCTCCGAGGAAGAAGTTTCCGCCGCGGCTCCCTTGCTTCGGTGCACACCGAGGTGTAATAGTTGTCTTTCGCCGTTTCAACTTCGTGCTCAATCTGTTAACAGCAGGCGAACGCATCGCGGCGTCGGAATTATGCGCAAGTAAACGCCTCGAGCAGTCGTGATGCGCGGGCTTCGATTACGTACACGCAACGCCCGCCGCTTCTTCTCTACGAAAGCAGATACCTCGAGATTTCTACCCGTCTCAATCGACGAGTACGTTCGTGGAAAAAACGATCTGTGGATCCGAGCCAAATTTTGCTTAACACGTCGCGCCGCTGGCTGCGGGTGACGGCTGTTTGACGATTCCTCGCGCAACGGTGGATAATTCAATCAGCATTCAGAGGAATTCGATCGTGACTGCTGATACCTCGACGAAAAAGGACCGCCCGTGCGTTTCTACGGATTATTCGCCATTCAATTCGATCGCTGAGTAGCTCGACGAATGGTTAGAATGGTAATCCTCCGTGGAACGCGTGTAAGGGGAATAGGAATGTCTCGCTCAGACAACTAAAAAATTTCACCAAAACAGCCACCAGCGATTAGTTGAGCGCGATTTAGAGACTGAGAATGCTTTATAATCTATTATATCGAGCCACTACTTTCAATTTTCCCAGTATAATTTAATTTATTCGCTACAAGCATAGATAAGAATGAGAAACTAGCAGAATTCTTTGCAGGTTAATGGAACGTGGATTTATCGTTGTTTTGAAAGTTAATCAGATTCCATAGCTCGCGTTATCGATTTCTAGAGAACGGTGATTGCAAGAAGTATTTTAGCCTGTCGTTCGGTATCACGCTGCCGGCAATTAACCCAATACCGAACGGCACGCAACATCGGTCTAGCATTCCAAGTGCGTCCCCGTGCTTCCCTTATCGTCGGGAGCTTCTTCATCTCGCCGTTGCATCGGTTGATCGATGGTTCAAACCGTTGCATCGGATTCGACAACGCGTTCGCGGGCCCCGAGACAATAACGGTGTTCCTCGAAAGGTCCGCGCGATAACGCCCGTTGAATTTGCCGATAACGATTCTGAATGGAAACAGAACATATCGTCATTGCGCTATACTGGTTTACTGTAAGCCACGCTTTATCGTTTGCAGTTTGCCCGGCACGGCCGCATAACCAAAGCATAGTTGCGTCGGCATCGCGGCACCCGACATAGATTGTAAAATACCGTGCCATTAAGAGCGTCGTAATATTTCGTAATTATCAGTTTTATCGGGCAACCGCGAGTCACCAGTTGAATTATCGTGACTCGACAAATGCGTTCGCCAAAGTACGGAGGCGGAAGAACGGGCTTCCTTATTGGTCACTGTATGCAAAAGCTCGCCGCGTTCACTGTCATCGTAAACGCAATCACGTAGCATCCATTCTTCTTCTCGTTCGCCGTGTTTTGTCCTCCTTTTTCCTACGGAACAATGAATCGTATTGCCGTATCAGATCGTTCGTCCGATGCATGCACGCACATTTGTCAAAATCGTTCTTCCAATTGTACGTTAAATTGTCCAAATATATCATCGGTTGACCATAAATGCTTTCCGATTTTAATATCGCAACGGATTTTATCTCCACGAAATAACATTTTGCTTCAACAAATATTTTCTTATAGATTCCTGCTATCACATATGTTATTATTTCAAATAGTCAAATTCGGACGAAATGTTGATTGATTCAATGACAGTTAAGATTACCACGAAACAGTTTAGATGTCAGTCGATGTATAATGAAAGATAATTAATTAATACGAAAACCGTCTAGTCAATTGAATAGTTAATCGATAAAAATCGCGTAAGGCATTACGCACCGATTAATGATTGACGTACCATTTCTTGACGCTACTTATTTTCTCCCGCGAGCACTTAATGATGATTTATCACCGTCATGTTACGCTCAGATAAAAACAATATGCTCTCTCTCCTGTCGATGTACGATTTCACGGCGACTTAATTCATCCCGCCGATGTTGTACGGCGATCGTACCACGTATCTCAGTAACTAATTGTCGGATTCATTAGCGGGACTGACCTTTGATGCTCGCGAACGGCCGTTGCCATTGATCACGTACGATTAATTGATCCTTAATCTCGGAGAAAATTCATTGAAATCTTTGGATCATCGACCTCCCGGCGGTAAGTCAGTCAAACGTCCTTTTCCTTCTCCTTTCTCCTGAACGCGCTCTCTTCGAGGTCGCCGATGACCCATAAATACCGTGCTTCTCTTCCGTCAACACGACTGAGATGCAATAATGTTCGTCCGCCCGGAGATCTTAGCTATATGAAACGATTATGCGACGGAGTGGTACTGGAATTCTCTTCGAACCTCATGGCGAGAACGGATTTCAAACAAGGCTGAATAACCAAGTGGCATTTTAATGGCCATCAACGGTATCTTGCTGCTTTCGTTACGCAGAATAAGCAAGGAGAACTCAAAAATAAAATTACACCCAAGACTACCGATTTCTCTTTTTTTTTCAAATACAGTTATTATTGTTGCTTCTCGTTTTGATCAAATGTGAATAAGCAATACATAAAAAGACGAAAACTCATAAAAATGGATTATACTAAAAATAGACTAGACTAAAAAGCTTTTTTCAAAAAGTACGAAGCTGGAGGATAGAATTTCGAGTCATATAGCATGGGGAATGATCCTCTGGAAGTATTCAGCGAGCGCGAATTGGTTTTGCCCGAAATCGAATTTCGCGGACGCGATGACAAAGGTAGAGCGCGAAAAGCCGACAGAACGCCGCGGCGCGGTTCCACGCCGGCGAGCGTGACGAACATCGGTAACGTTTAGGTACATATCCCTGGCAAAGGAAGATATCGCATTGTTGTAGTTCCGACACGATTGCGACGCGACGTAGAGGAACACGAGCCAATCGAAACGAAGAGGCTGCGGAATAGAGGGAGAGACAGATAAACGAGGAGGGCCAAGGATCCCGGCTCGATTTCTAGCACAGTTGTTAATTAACGGAACGCTGGAGAGGCTCGCGCGCTCGTGGGCGTGGAACTGACACAGAGAGGCATACACATCCGTAGCTTGTAGCCTGAATTATATCGAACGGACGAGTTCAAAGTTCTTCTGGCAGCGAGCGAGTCGAGTGGAATCAAGTGCGTTCTCGGGACGATACCGTCTGGGTCCGTCCGTTAACTCGTTCGCGAACGGTTCCTGGCAAAAGCCTCCGGTTCGCGGAGAACGGAGCCGTTGGTCCGCGGCGGCGGCGGCGGTGGAACGACGCGACGAGCTGTGGAACAGAGCCGGCTTTGTCGAGTCGCGTTTGCGCTTTGACTCGGAACACTTCGTCTCGCATTAACCGCGCGTAGATACAAAGAGGGAGAAGAAGGGAGAACACAGCGGAGTGCATGTTCCCTCCTTTTCTCGTTCCCTCTTTCGCACGCGTTCCTCCGCCCTGTGTACGTTTTTCTGTCTGAGTGAGCCTCTCAAAGCGACGTTTTTATCCACCCACCACCAGATATGTAGTGCTCACTCCAACTTGGTTCGATGATCCGCGCCGCGGCAAAGGAAATGCGGGGTTTCGCGAGACACCGTCGACCGAAAAGATCGCTTCTGCTCGCTGTTCTACCGTTGACGTCTTAGCGGAGATTTCGTAAAAATCTGGACGAACTTATCTCTTGCGTCTATTCAGTACATCTACTTTGATTTATATATTGCAGAGAAAATATTCTTTGAAAACCGCAAGGAAAATTTATAAGATAGGGCAGTATGTTTAAAAAGGAATAAAACATTTTGATATCAGGTTATTTGATAAAAGATCTAAGAATTGGATATAAAAGTAGTATATATGGTAATAATATAGAGGTGTAGTATACGATTATAAAGCACCAGGAGTGTAAGCGTTGGCAATGATATAACTCGAACGGGAAGAGGAAGAAATTGCGCGTCATCGATCTTGCAACAAAGCGCCATAAAAGCAGCCAGAACTCCGAATATACTCGAAGATCTCGGGGCAGGTCATAAATACAAATTTATCGACGCGGAAAAAGGAGAACGCGCGCGTCGCGAAGTCATTACAAGGGAACCACTATCGATGAATCGTGAATGCAAGATGCATAGAAAGAGGAGAGAAGAGAAGAAGAATAAGAGGAAGCCTGTACGCGGCTGTACAGTCGATCGAGTTGAAATACGATTTACCGGGGTGGTCTAACGCGATAGAAACGGCGCGACGCCGAGGGAGAAAAGAAGGATATGAACGAGGCTAATGCCTTCAATGACAACATCTTTGCGCGGATGATAGAGCGTGCACAGGAAGATGCTTGTACCCGGGAATGTGTCTTAGGGTGTGCGCGTACGGTGGCTTTAAATCCAGCGTACTTCCTCGAGAACATCTCTCTGACCGCGTTACTCTCCGCTTAGGAGTCGTACTTATAACTGCGCGGTACGAACGTCCGGGAAAACGATGCAGATCGGAGAAGAGCGAAGAGAGACCATGAATTATCGAGCAGAAGTATTCAGCACGGCTCGCGGTGTGCTATAACAAACTACGCAAACGTACCGTTTGCGTCAGCATCGTGCTACACGCTTTACGTCCATTGTATGTATATACATATGTATGTATATCGCTCTGGGAAAGAGTTCGAGATTTGTGTGCTGAACGTCGCCGGGTGTAATAATTTCACGAAAACGAGGATCGCATGAGTTCACGTTCGGGGAAATTCACGTCTCTCTTGCGTCTTCGTTTTCTAGGAATCTTTAAATTCTCGCGGATTCTGGATTCTGTATTCGGGATCGTTAGCGACGTCAAACGCGCTAGCTCTCCTATCAGCGTTCGCGGATTTCAGATTCCATATCGTATGCATTTTTATCTTGCGTCTATCGAACGTCGCTAAATTTACCGAGGGTGGATTTTGACGCCGCGATCCGATCGTTGACCAGAATTTTCTGCGTTTTACCTTCCATTGGAAATTTATTCGAACGCCGTTCAAAGCGAATAAATTTTCGGGTCTTGTTCGCACGTGCACCGACGCGACTTTTCGTCGATCGAGCGGAACACTCTCCCGCCGTCGAAATATCGTCTGTCACCTTCGTCTTCGGCTCCCTTTCCCGCCGCGGATTTATCACGTCGTTGGCACCAGGGATTACCAATCACGATCGTACATACCCCCACGTCTCGATCTTCCCAGCCCCATTTTTTTCTCTCTCATGCTTTTTATTCGAACGCCACACCCGGAATGCCGATGATCCGCGGACTCTGACTTACGTGAGTTATAGCTCTCCCTTTCGCGATTCTATTACGTGGGTGTACGTACGTGTGCACGCCTCGTGGCCTGTTTGCCGGTGAAAAATTTCCCAAGCGGATATCGCGATACTCTGTTTTCTGGCAGGGCTTGCTTTTTAGAAAGCGGAAGGAATTTCGGTCAGGAAACTGTGGCTGAGTTTGATGCAAGTTCTTCACTCTACAGTTTCCAGTTAAAAAATCCACAGAATCTGAAGCCACTTTTTCTATACTATTTTCCCTTTACTCTGTGCGGCAAATGATACTTCAAAATAAATACGATAAAAAGGTTGAGTTAGATCTTCGCTAATTGAAGTGCTACATTAATTTCTATTAACCTAGCAATGTTTAACAATATTATAATGAATTCATCATTCTTTTGTACAGTAAANGCAGTATAATTTAATTTATTCGCTACAAGCATAGATAAGAATGAGAAACTAGCAGAATTCTTTGTAGGTTAATGGAACGTGGATTTATCGTTGTTTTGAAAGTTAATCAGATTC
>SMSR01009867.1:0-36577 GCA_019453355.1 Ceratina japonica
TTCGATCTCCAATCGAGGATAATTTACGCGATTGCGAATTTTTACGAAACGTCATAATCTGGATATTGTAGGAATGGAATAATTGCCGTGTAGAATCCACTTGACCAGTGGTTTCGCTCGCGTTAACTCGGTTGCTAGTCTACAGTGAATCTGTCACACCGGGGGCGTACGCGTTTAGACGATATTGGACAGCAACCGTTTGCTAACCCCCTTAGATATCGAATGAACGATGGTTAACGGTTGTTCGACCTGTCCGTTCCGTTCACGCCTTTCGTGATTTACGCCGGACTGGTTTCACCGGTGACAAAATTTCGCTCTCGCCGCGCGACACTCGCTGCCAAGACGACAATGCCAGAACTACCTTTCCCTGGTATCGTTGCCCGGCCCGTGTTAAGCTTTATACTGTATCGGGACTTTTTCCTATGATTTATGTCGCGATCGTCCGGCAACTGGTATCGGTCCACCCTTAAGCCGGGCTCAGCCGCGTGGGCTTTGATAAGCGAATTTAGGAGGCGTGTACCCACGCCAGACCGCGGCCAAGATATTCCGTTTTCAGCTATCGACGCGCGAAGAACTCTGGCTATTTTTTCGACAGGCGCGTGCTTAGTTTATTGCAACAGGTTCGCGTTCCTCTGGCTGTGTAATTATAAAGGAGAGGCTTAGATACCTTTTATAATTGAGATACCGCTTCGAATGTTCTTTAGTCTCGTACACAATGGATGGAATAAATTATTACCGCCGCTGTCTCCCACCACCCACGCCTTTATCTTTCACATCCTCGCTAAATATTTTTTCACGAGGGTCGTTTGTCTCGCATCAGTGGAAATCGATTTCTAATCATTAGGACGTATATTCAATGAAATTCTTTGAGAACGTCAAATATTGGAGACCTTTTTGTACAAGTAGTCCCATAAGACTATCACTTTTTAATAATTTTTCCTCAGTGTTATACGATAGATCGATGACAATTATGTCGATTATATCAAATCACGTTCGATATACTTTTAAATTCAATTAAACTCTATTCGCTGTTAAAAAAGAATTTGATTTTGAAGTTACGGAACTGAAGATCGATACAAATGGTTGATCATTTCTTTGCGGACAGCCCCTCTTTTCTTCTCTGTCCTGTTCAATTTTCGCGCATCATTCCTCTATCTACACTCGGATTCGACGACACTTTGCTCGCAGGCGGTCGGGCTAGCAGCCCTATTTTCAATAACCGACAAGATAGCAGATAAGCTCCCCCTCGCTCGCTCGCGATTTCTCACGTTTTCGCCCCTCGGGCCACCTACCCCCGAGGGATTTATCCCTCGAACGCTCGCCTCCAGGTTTGTGGAGCACCGTGCCTCCCGAAATCAATATCTTCGGGACGACGCGACGCGCCGCGCCGCGCTCCCGTTGAAACGATCCTATCGAAACCGATTTCCAAGTCGAAACGCGCTTATGAACTTGTGTCCTACCCTTGTATCGTATCATCGTTGCCGTCATTATTAACCCTTTGCGCTCGTGTGTCATTGCTGGAGATAGCAATACGGAATTTAAATCTAAAGGATTAACAATTACGTGAATCCTACAAAAAATTATATAGCAGAAATTATAAATTATTCCAATGATAATTCTTACTGATTAACTGATCCTGTTTTACAATACGTCATTAAACTTACGTATGTGCATGGATGCAACGATGATACGATAGGATACGAGAGAAGTGGATACGTATCTGAATCGAGGCCCCTCGGGACTCGGTTTGGTGCCCGTCATTATCTTCGACGCCGACGTCGTGTGGAGCATCTTAATTGAAACGATTCAGCGACTACGTAAATTCGAACACGACGCCAGAAGCGATGGAACGAGTCGTATCTGGTGTTACAGTCTATAATATATTCCCGATTTAATTTATTAAAGCCAAGAGTCTCTCTGCGTTTAGAACTGTAAAAGAACATCTACGTGAAACATAAATATATACTACAAATTCTATTAGACCATTTAGCAGTCGCGATTAAATCTACATTCTCCAATCATCTTTTGGAAATATTTTCTCAAAAGTGTTGTAATAAAACCAGTGAAACCGTGTTTCCATCGTATTTTCTTAGCCAAAGAGTTACCGGGGATTGTATAAAACGGCGCTCTCACGATTTATACTCCCCGGAAGATTAATCTGAATAGATGAATCTGAATTTGAGGGAGTAAGTATTCCAGGGCACGGCGCGCCGGTGGATACAGAGCGGCGCGCCGCGCCGGGTCGGATAATATTTTCCCTTTCCCTTGAACGTTAGCCCCGGACGAAGGCGAAGCATGTGCCTCGGATGATCCTCGGGGTGTCCGCGATAGTGCACGCTTAATAAGAATTTCATGCCGAGATTTAATAAGAGATGCCGCGAAGAATAGCTGCCGCGAGCCAAGCGGTGTTGTCCTCCGATCGTTCGGTTCCATCGCGGCGTAGGAAACCTAACACCTAATTGCTGATTTTCCTGATAAACGGAAACGCTCCTCGCGAGGGCATTAAAGGATCAACCAGTTTGCTCCTTTTTTTCGAGCGAAACGGCTGGGAATCTATTTCTGTAACCCTTTTAACATATTTTTTGCCCCCCCCCCCCGCGATATCTTGCGGCGTTTGAAGCCTATCAAACTGTCGGAATAACGACTATGTGTGCTCGAAACAAGTTGAACACACAATTTGCGTAACACCGCTACTTCGTTACGCGTTTCATTGCTCAACGTAAATTCATTTCGACGGGACGGTGGCAAACAGACTTCTCGTTCTTTGACACACATTTGACCACTTTGAATACACCGTCTGTCTCTCTGGGGCTCATTTATAATCGCGAACGAAGCTCTAACATTAATATATTATACTGGCTGGCCGCGCGACGTGTCACGCACGATCGCATCGAGAGATCTCGACAATAAAATGTCACTCATTATCTTGAGGTAACTAACTCTTAACGGCCCTCGCCTTCTGGATTTCGACACGCGAAAATCCGCGCGGCAATTACGTGCCCATCGTCGATCACCGCGAACGGATTACTCAATAACGGGCCGTTGACAACGATCCGAGCCGCTATTAATTATATCGGGCCCCGACGAAATAATTTGCTCCCCTCGTAGGCGTTTCGCGCGCGCGATGAATACGATCGTAATTTCTCGGTAATTGTCTCGCGCAAATTAGTTTATCGCGATGAATCAACGAAACGGGGACGACGGGTTGAGAAAAGTCGTGTTACAGTAGAAATGCAGCTTTCGCAACGCTAATGCCTTAATCCCTCCGCCGATTCCTCCGCTCTCGTTGCTGACTATCTCTCTACGGTCACCACACATTCTGTTCGAGTCATTTCTCACTGCTTCCTCGCTCATTCATCATTACCATTGTCTCATAATAAATGCATAAGAAGAAGTTTCTCATTTCAAGTAGTTTTATTATAATTTATAATTTTTTAAATAGAAATCCTGTTCAGAAAAAGAATTTTTGAAGTAACGACGTGATTGTTTAAAACTAGTGGAGCTTATTTATCGCTTAGAGTGTGCAACAATTTCCTTTTAACAGACTGCTTTATAGTCGACTCGTTTTCATTCATCTTGTCCTCGCACCTGTTTCCCCCTCGCGTTCCTTCGCGTTTGTCAATCGCTCGATCAGCCAGTAAAGACAGTGGCTCGCCACACAGTCACTGGCGTACGCGAGCGATTTTGAATTCGAGCCATTGATAACGGGCTGGCTCACTTTTACCGAGGGATATTCTTTCAAACTCCATTCCCATCGCTCACTGTCCCCTGGCTAAGAGCACGTCGTCTCTGCGTTCGTACACACCAGCGTTCCTTGTCAGTCGCCGTCCCGTCGTCTACATAGGTACGAAACACTCTCTGGCTCTCCAGATAAGCCACCGCTGGTTTTACTCCCTCGAACGAACGGGCCCCGCTCGTTCTCCTCCGGGAGACAAGAATCGAAAAAGTAGCTCTGCTCGGTATTTATAATATCCGTCGACTCCGTGGAACCGGCTCGATCGATTAAACGCCGGGAAGCTCGCGGCTACCGGACAGCTTTTAATTTCCACCGGCCTTTTATCTCGCTCTTTATGTATCGCGAATTTTCAAGCGAAATTGAATTCTTATTAAAAGATAAAGCGTAAATGGAAATTCGTACCCGAGCTCACGCGTTTTGTGTGTCTTCGCATATTAAATTCTTTCTAATAACGAGCTACGAGCGGAGATGGTTCTAGCGGATTTCGTTAACGAGCTTCTTCTGTATTCAACGCGAGTCAAAAGAGAATGTCCGCGTTCTTTATGAAATTACTTTCTGGAAAGAGAAGCAAGAATGCTCGTTTAAGAATCTTTCCTCGTACGCCCTTATTCATGCCGCTGAGGGAAAACCGTCGAATAATAAATTTATCGCAGCAATTACCGTAAATATTGTTATGAATATTATTAATCATGTTTTCTCATGACTAGGTAATATCGCGGCTTATTTAATTATAAACCTCGCCTTTAAACTCGCTTCAATTAATCATCATATCGTAATGATACGCAGCGGTGTTACGATACAAATGATACAAGTGGATACGCGTCATAACGCTACGCTTCCGTCCGCGGCGGCCGATCGATCGAGCCGAAAGCTGCAGCCCTGCTTCGCGATCGTTTCTCAAGTTTTTTCCCGTGAACCAGAAAGACCAGAACTATGTTTCTTGGTCTTGGAATCGCGCAAAAAGGGACAATAAGATATAGAGCTACGGTTTCTGGATAAAGGAAGGTACATGCTTTTTTAAAGAATCGCGAAGGAAGCTGCGATAAGGTACCTTCTCTTACGTCTCGCTTCTTATCTCCCGTTGCACGTACAGGAAAAAATGTTCGGGAAAAAATTGGTTCGTTTAAAATGTTTCATAGAAACGCGAGTCTCGCTGTATGAATTTTTTTCTATAAACCGGGGATAGGGTCGCGCGAGATGAGATTGACGACGCGAATTTCCGATGTTGAAATATCTCGCGTATCCGTCGTGTTTCGAGTTCCAGCCGGGAGGATCGAATTTACCGATGCGAGAGAAAGAAGGGAGACGGTCAACGGTTGAGCGAGAGGGAATAACACGGAGGGAGAGGAAGACGTATCAATTCGAACGGATGGGAATGCAACCCCCGTGCGCTCGGTCGGAGTAATGAAATGCAGCTTACACCCCGTATTTTACGTTTTATTAGGCTTCTCCCATCCCTCCACCGATGCGGCGGCCGGGGGGCTGCTTTTACCGTCGCATTCGGGTCAAGTGGCTATGAATATCTGTATCCAACTGTGGCCGTCTAAAGCAACCGACCAATTTGTCTGCCATATTTCACCGCCTTCCCGCCGCCGGCTCGTATTTTTCCACCTGCTCCTTTGCCCCTTTTTTTACCCCCGTCTCTCTTCCACCGGCGACCGTTTATCGTGTTTGTTTCGCGAGACGTCGCGCCGCGTCGTCGTGCCGCTCGCGACAAGAGAATAAGCAAAAAGGAGTGGAAGCAAGGAACTGGGGAATACAGCCGTGTGTCCACTTGTATATCGTACTTTTGTATCGTTTCGCTATTGCGTGTCATTACGGACGAGCAACCGTGACATCATAATTCTTGAGGAATTTATGTACTTATTTCAAGTACACCTGACTTTCCTTTTGTACAGTGTAAACGCGTCGAGGAAAAGAAAATCGGTTAAATAAAGTCGTGCAAATATTGATTAGGAATATATGGAACTCTTCATATTGAAATATGAAACTTTTAAAGGATTACGGAAAAAGTAATTTAAAAGACAGAAATGGTAATCACTAAAGCTTTATTTAATTATTGTGGTACATAGTAGATAACTATTAAATATAACTGATAAATATTCGAAAGTACATATTAATTGTACGAGATGCCTATGTATATTTCGGTGCACGACGCGGTAATAAATTCTTGTGGAATTATGAATCGACGCTGCGAGGATGATTCGATATAACGAAGAGGGTGCATCTACCCGGTAATCCTTGCGCGCCGGGATGCATTCGGGTTGATGGGTAATGACCAGAACTCGATTTGAGTCACGACCCAGGGTTACGAGCCTCACGGCCTTCCCCCTGGCCTCTTTCAAACTTTACCTCCTTCCTACAATCTCTGTTGACTCTCCACTTTTTCTCTCCCCGAGAAAGAACGAGAGGCTGACAACTATTATTAATCTGTTAACTGGACATAAAAAATTAAGCGTTTACCAAAGAATTTACTTCTTGAATTACTAAAAGTATGAGTGCAATCGTACAAATAATGCACTTCAAATAGAGGCTTTTTTTATCCCGTGTTCACTGGTTTTTGTTTTCGATTGATTATTGTACTTCTGTCCATAATTTTTGTATATCATATGCATCGTTCTTTCATAGACGCATAAAAAATGAAATAACTGGGGTTAAACGATTAGCAATTTTTCTCTGGACGTAACGAGTTAAAAACAGACTCGTCTCTCCGTTTCCCCGTTGCATTTTCCGGATCGTTTACGAGCAGCTACGGGCGTACCGTTGTTAAAGGGCGTCGTTTATCAGGCGGCGTTGCATTTGTTAGGGTAATCGATCCAGAGAAGATGCGGTGAAACGCGTTCGTCATCCCGCGTGACTGTACGGTTTTAACTCGAACAGCCGTAGTTTCTGCACGGAGTCGCACCGCCTTGGATTATTTCCGACACACCTTTCGCGCGCTCCAGAATACAATCCTCCGTTGTACAGAGGGTTCGTCTTCTCTTCCGCGATACCATCGCATAATCCCCGATCTCGCTGCATGCGTACGTTAGGTTAATTTCGACCTTTGGCCTTGAATTCACGCGGCCAGACACGTCTATGAATAATACAAGTCGCGGTTCGTCCTCCCAGCATCCCCGATACCGAGCCATCCGATCGTAAGTCATCGTACACGGGCCCTACTTCTTTCTCATCTCTCCTCGCCTTCGTTTCCATCTGCTCTCGACTGAACCCGAACAATGGCATGCTTCCGCGAAGATTCACGCGTTAGGAAAATAAACGCACTCTCTGTCACGTCTGTCTCACTATCTCTCTCCCTCTGTTCCTCTCTCTCTCTCTCTCTCTCTCTCTCTCTTCCTCAAATCACTCGTTCGTTCTGAAAGATTTGTCCGATGTCTCGTTAGATTTGAAAACAAGGAGTATCGGACGTGAACTATACCAGTCCATTAGCGCGGGCGAAAGGGGCTGACGTCTTATTGAGATCTATTATACGTGTGTGTTAGACATGAATTCGGTTTGGCGACGTTTTTATTGCAGCTTGTTCGGCTATTTCCATGACTGGCTTTCATTAACTGTCCCCGTGCTTTACTCGCGCGAGCGTAAATCCCTTTCTTCATGGCTACCAGTTGGGGACGGTTCGGTTGCACTTGGTCCTCT
This sequence comes from Ceratina japonica, assembly GCA_019453355.1. Lineage (NCBI taxonomy): Eukaryota > Metazoa > Arthropoda > Insecta > Hymenoptera > Apidae > Ceratina > Ceratina japonica. Next base: position 7,373 of record SMSR01009867.1, read on the forward strand.
TCTCTTGGCCACCGGCATCGGGCCTTTTGTTACCCGCCCAAAAAGAAGCTGTGCCGCAGAAATCCGAGCCAAGAATAACTTGTACGCCCGGTGCCACGTGCCCTGTGTTACTCTCCTCTTCGGTGTAGTCTCTCTAGACTTTAGCAGAGTCCGCAGTTCTAGGCTGGACCGCGTTTTTATATAAAATGACACATTTCTGATAATCAGTTTAAAAAATCCATTTAATTTGATGAAAATTGCTAGACGTTCTTTTGATATTTCGTTTATTCTCAGACATCGCATGCTGCATTTTTGTATGACGCATGCCATTCGGAAGATAAATGGAACTTGTGCACCCCCGCGATTTCGCGGTGTATTATTACGAATTGCTGACGATCTCCTCAACCCTTGATTATCAGGGATCGTGTTTCCGCAATCTCGCGCCATCAATTTCTCCTACACCCCGACAATTACAGGGTTTTCTGATAGCTATATTAAAGTTGTTTTCAAAAATCCAGAATAAATTCCAATTAACATTTTATTAGATCCACTAGGAATTTGCTATACAAATTGAATTGCAATTGTGTAATAAATATAAAAAATGGGAAATATTTAATATCTTCGAAGTAGATATAGATGATATCATAGAAATAGCTATATTAAAGTTGTTTTCAAAAATCGAATCCCAGAATAAATTCCAACTAATGTTTTATTAAATCCAGTAGGGATTTGTTATACAAATTAAATTACAATTGTGTAATAAATATAAAAAATGTGAAATATTTAATATCTTCGAAGTCTCGATTTAGATTGATTTTTGAATCGACGCCGTAGGCATAAAAGTGTGCATCGAGCTCGTAGGCACTTAGAAACGCGTGAAGGATGTTTACGGGAGACGAGAGCAATATTTAACTCAATCCGTCGGACGTGCACAGGAGAGAGACTGGTTTCAAGGCAAGACTCGAGGGCAGACGAAGTAGTCAGAGCCGTGAGCTGACCGTAGCGAAGAATTATCCGTCCACGTGGCTCGTGATCCATGAATAAACGGCCCGGTCTACCGACACCGGTCGTGGACGTCGCTTTGGAGGCCCGGGTGTCTCTAGCCTCTTCCGTTGATAAGTAATCGTCGCTCCGGCTCGCGTGAGGGGAAAAAAAAGGAACGCACGTACGTACGTACGTATCACTCGTTCGATGCGTCGCGTCGCGTCGCCTGCACTCGAATGCACCGCTAGGCTCCGCGCGCAAAGAAACGAACGTCGCGTGCTGATAGCACCGGCGATCGGTCGGTTAATTAATTATCCGCGCGAGACAGCTACTTTTTATCCAGTCTCCCGGTTATCGTCCGTATTTTTTGTTTCGGTTCGAACTTATTCCGGAATCGAAGGCTCGCGGGACGTCCAAGGGTATCAGGTTTGATGCTCAGTTTATTCTGTTTTCCAGCGTCATATGAATCTGTTCGAAATAATGTTCTCGAACGACGATTTCGTAATGGGACTTGGTAGCCCCGTACGTGACGAACTGATATAAAATTCCCTTGATTAATCGCGTTCTAAGAAATGCTCTTTATCTACCATCCCGTACGTGCCCGGAGAAAATAGTTCACGCGAAAATGGTTCTCCAGCCTCTACCGAACAAAGATCTCGCGTCATCATTTTTGTATAATCGCATGAGAGATCAAAGGGATGAAAAGCTTGAAAAGAGTCGCGATAGCGCGAGTCGGTACATCGGTTTTTTTTCCCCGTAGACGAACGACGAGCTACTACTCGCCTCTTGCTTCGGTGCGAACTTCCCTTGACGCGCGGGACCTAAAAGGGTCAAAGAAAGTCGGAACGACGAGATGTTCGAAGTCTAATTCACTCGAATTACGTGACCGGAAATCGCAGCCGAACGTCCGATCGACGACAGTCGTTTCTCGTTCTATGGACACCGTTAGGCGACTGGTCACCAGCGCTGTTCCACGCTCGTTTCGCATTCTATNTGTTCGAAGTCTAATTCACTTGAATTACGTGATCGGAAATCGCAGCCGAACGTCCGATCGACGACAGTCGTTTCTCGTTCTATGGACACCGTTAGGCGACTGGTCACCAGCGCTGTTCCACGCTCGTTTCGCATTCTATCCGCGCGTCACGCCGTGCGGGGGTATCGTTTACAGCGCACGTAACACGATGTACCCACGATGTAATTTCTCTGTCAGCGGAGACGAGGCTGCGTCCACATACGTCGTCGTCGACGACGTCGCGGCGCCCTTCTCGTTCCTCCGCTGCATTTATAGGGTTATACGCCTGCCTCGCCGTCGCGCCGTGTACGTACGGATTCGGCACGCGTTCTTCAAGCCCGTCGACCTCTCGAAAGGTTGTACCGTGTCTTCGTATCGTATCGTCGTTGCGTATCGTCGTTGCACGCATATCGTCGTTGCACGCGTTTCCATCTAGTACATCTTACGATTTATTGTAAAACGGAGCGAATATGAATTATAGTCTTCAGCTTGTGATAAAAAATCAGAGAATTCGTTATTTTTTTATTAGGAAGTGATCGATTCGGTATGAATTATTTTTTTCGAGGAGGAAATGTCTGTCCGGGTTTCGATATCTGAATATTTCGGTCAAATATTTTGGTGAACCGACTGACAGATTTCGTATTAGAGTGACCCACATTAAACCCTCGTGAATCTTTAGTATGGCATTCGAACATTGAGTAGTATTTACTATTTACGTAAGCTGCGTTGCGTAACTATCGAGCGATTATAAGACCGGGATTGATCGATCGCGTGAAGTCGACGTTTCGCATCGTTCGAAATCGCATGTAGCGCGCCTCAAATCGTGACCCGTGTAATTTGCGTACGAACCGGTGCACGCATTGTCCCACGAATGACGCGGGCTTCCGTTTTTCATAATTTCCACTGTCGCAATTTTCTTTTTTTTTCTATCGTTTCGGAGAACCGTTCCGTTCTAGCGGAACGATACAACGGTACCGGGCAATTGTTGATCGCGACAAATGAGAACAGACAGTCTGGAAATCGTACATTTCGGGCGAGCGTTGGGCGCCTACGGGCGAAGTCGTTTAAAAATAAATCCTAGCATCTCTGCAACCCATCACAGATACGAAACCGGCGTACGGCTGTTCTACATTTCACCTGGCCGCGTCTACTTCGACTATGTCGTCGTTAATTGAAAACATTACAGCAAGACGTGTACAGCTCCATTTTGAATTAACGTCGTTATCATAAATGGTAAAAAATTAATTACACGATTTTTGCTTTCATTTAACATTAAAACGAGAGGATTAATTAAAAAATATACATTTTCACATTATCGAATCTTTTTTTTTTAATGGGTTTCTCAAATCTGCAACAACAAAATAACTGCAAATCTAAAATTTGCAATAAATGATTTCATGGAAATTACATGAAACTATGACGTCAAATTTTCTTGTACGTGTATTTCGTGTAATACCTAAAAAACTGTAATTTAAATCTCCTCACTGCAATGTCAGTTTGATCCCGCCTCTCGGTTCTTTTAAGAATGCTACCGATTTTTCTGATCTCATTTGAGGTATTATGGCGGAATCCTTTCACGGGCTGAGAAGCCGAAGAAGGCCGAGAAAAATTTCTCGAATCACCGAATTTGAACGCCTCTCGTGAGAGATATTCGAAAGATCGAAGGCCCTCCAAAGACATTTCGTCGCGACACCGAAAAATCGTGTAGACGAATGTTCTCGGGCATGTTCCTCGCGGCGGCGTTCAAATATTTGCGACTTTCGCATCCGAGCTACTTTTCCTCGCGTTTCCTGGGAAAATCTCGGTCGCAGGCCTCCGGTTTTTCACGGGGATCATCCTAAAACCGCCCACAGGCCGCGAGTACTTCCTCCCTGCGAGTCTTGCGATTAGATGTTTACACACGAAATTAGACTGAGGTCACAGAATCCTCTTTTTTACCTGCCTTATTCGTTCAATTATCATTGGCACACTAGGCATTTACATAAAAATCTAATAAAAACGTACAGAATATCAAAAGTGAAACTTATATTTTTGTATCGCAAAAAGTAAACAAAATTCTTATTCAGATTTTCTAAATTTGCATTAGAAACGTTGAATTTTGCATAAAATTTCACATTCATAAAGCGATTGGATTCACTCTTACTAATTGAAGGAAATGCGAAATTGCAGAAAAACAATAATGATTGATGCTATTGAGTTTACGATTTGAGAAAGGAAAGTACATTGCATATTTGCGGAAAAATTCGATGTCCAGGAAATATAAAGAATGCATTTAATGTGCAAGGATATGAATTATGTATAAGCACGAGCACACGTCATTTTCTTCGCAATGTGAAGTCCCGATATAAACGTCACTCTGTAAATTGTCATAGCAAGTGCTTCGTACGTCTATTGATATAAATTTATTCGTTATTGAAGAGTTGTGTGGTCGTAAGACAATTGAATTGGGTAATTCGTTTGGAACGTAATTTCGGCGCGGCACGACGACGTGCTCGAGGACGTCCGAAGACCGAAACCGATGCGTCGATGTGTCGGGTGTCACGGAGATTAAAGTGAAATGCCGTTCACGCAGTAACGGAAGTCATTCACTAGCTCCGCAGACGGGATACTCTAAATGTGGAACGTCGAGTGGCCGTCGACTTGAATAAATAATCGGCTTTTACGAGCGTGGAATTGGCTGCTACCTTTCCACCGATCGTTGACGATCGTCAATCGATTCCACTCGAAAAACAACCTTCAATCTTTCCATCGACCTGCCAATTTTCCCACAGAGAGAGCTCAATCTGTTAATCCAATAAAATAACACCTATTACAGCTATTCAGAATGTTCAAAAGATTCCTTATCAGAAAATTGATTAATGCATTATAATTAATTGTATCAAATTACTATCATTAATATGGGGTGCGTCGTTTAGTATGTAAACGAAACTGCAATAACTTTTCTTGTGCGCGTAATGGAAATTGATGGAGGAAAGCGAAGTTCTTGGTAGTAATTTCGACTGGAAAAAATAAACCGGTTCTTTGTGAGGAAAAGCGTGGCAGAATCGATTTAGGGTCGATTTCGAGCGTCACCGGGCCGTCATCGTCGCGCCGACGGAGATAACTGCTGAGAATAACGTTTTCTATGCCCTAGTTTGAACGGTAGGTAATCGCACTTTTGGTTTCTTCTATTCAGCATTGTGCCGACCGAACTATCGCCACCGCATACATGCATAACGTGCACGCTCGCACAATCGGGAGTTGGAAACACCGATGCCACTTTTTACTCCATACCTGCGCCCCTATTGTTCTATACCCGAGTTTTTCAAACACCCTGTTCGAACTCTGACATTGGCCTCCTCATCGCGCGCGACTCCGTTTTATTATAGTAGTAGCCGACTATGAGCGCGGACGGAGGTGCTCATATCGGCTGTCGAACTTGTCCAACCCTCGTACCGACACCTGATGCTTCAAGGTGATCGAAACTTGGACAAATTTATGACGAGAGATTTTGTCCATTTATATAAAAATTATAGACAGTCGGAGTATCGAAAGCTTCTCAATGTTTAGTTAAAACAGATTTTTTAAATCGAGACTATAAATATCTTATCTCACATTAAAATCTGCGATCTGTATGATAAGTAGATTGTAGCTGTTTATGCAAATTGCCATTTTCACAAATAAAATTGAAATAAATGCATACAGACATTCGTTTTCTCTTTTAACTATCATAAATTGTACTGTACTATGCAAATTTTGTATTTCTATTACTGCTGTTTAAATTATTTAAATTTTACGTGTGCATAAACGTCCGCGGACTCATTATATTATTTTGTAAACGGCTGTTTATTCTGGTTTCGAGTACGCGAAAGATACGAGGGAAAATTTGCGACGAGTATCGCGGTATGACTCATCGTATTGCCCTCTGATTAAAATAGAAAGTAACAATCGCAGGAAGAGAAACCGTTACAGATAATAAAAGTATTTAGTATTTAGCAATTTCACGGGTGAAGAGAGTGCGGCCGCGGACGATATTAGAAATCTATTAGAACTAATCGCGAAGGAGCCTGCGTGGCCCAGTGAGGCCTGAGCACCGCTGAACCGTGGATGGGTCCCACGTACACACGTTCGATGTATTCAAAGGTGCAACCCTTTCATTAGCGTGTGGGCCACGCGCTCTATTATCCCCAACAAAACACCCGATTCCATTGTCGACCGACGAACAATGCAACGTGTCGCGGTCACGTGTTCCACTTTCGATCGTTATTCGCGAAGTGTGCGCATAAAATTGGCAAATTCACGCGCGAGGATGCGGCCGGCCCGTTCTTTTAACAGCTGTCGATACCACTCGCGCAGGTATCGAAGAATTTCATCGAGGAAACAGTCACTTTCCCTCCCCGGGTTTGATTTGACTCGACGCGCGTTCGCCGATTCTTTTGGCCCGCGGCCCTCCTTTTATCCCGTTCGGCTCCGCGGGTCGCGTGTCGCCGGAATTAAAGGCCGATTAAATGGAAAAATCGCATCGCGGGCGAGCGCTGCTACAATTTGCCGAATAAATTGGACGAAGTGTTTGATTGATCCGATTTTATTGGGCCGCGCTGCGCCGGGCTCGCGACAGCTTTGACAGCTGTCGCGGTACAGTCAGTCGTGTTCTCCCGGTTAGATAAAAGCCTTTGCGAAACGATCATTTCNGAGCACCGCTGAACCGTGGATGGGTCCCACGTACACACGTTCGATGTATTCAAAGGTGCAACCCTTTCATTAGCGTGTGGGCCACGCGCTCTATTATCCCCAACAAAACACCCGATTCCATTGTCGACCGACGAACAATGCAACGTGTCGCGGTCACGTGTTCCACTTTCGATCGTTATTCGCGAAGTGTGCGCATAAAATTGGCAAATTCACGCGCGAGGATGCGGCCGGCCCGTTCTTTTAACAGCTGTCGATACCACTCGCGCAGGTATCGAAGAATTTCATCGAGGAAACAGTCACTTTCCCTCCCCGGGTTTGATTTGACTCGACGCGCGTTCGCCGATTCTTTTGGCCCGCGGCCCTCCTTTTATCCCGTTCGGCTCCGCGGGTCGCGTGTCGCCGGAATTAAAGGCCGATTAAATGGAAAAATCGCATCGCGGGCGAGCGCTGCTACAATTTGCCGAATAAATTGGACGAAGTGTTTGATTGATCCGATTTTATTGGGCCGCGCTGCGCCGGGCTCGCGACAGCTTTGACAGCTGTCGCGGTACAGTCAGTCGTGTTCTCCCGGTTAGATAAAAGCCTTTGCGAAACGATCATTTCTTTCGATCGGCGTACGCGTCGCACAGGTTTCCGATTTAACAGCACCATCAGCTTTTTCGCGCGCCATCGAACTGTCGTCGCAAATGAAATTTCACGCGACTTTAATGTCACTTGAAATTATCCAGCATTCATCGACTTTCTATTAAACTCTGGCAAAGAAATACGTTTCGATTCGACGCGATCTTCGGATAATGGATTCATGCACGTTTTAATAAAATCGTTTCTATATACGATACTTTTTGTCGACTCATTCTGTACGTAAGTTTCTCTTTGTTCACGTCGATCTTGAATAACGTCTGAAGGGAATCTCGAAAGGGTGGAATTTTTAATACGGTTTCGATGTTTCGTTGACAAACGATCACTGAGAGTAATAGGAGCGAGTAGAGAAACAAAAATCGTGGAGGGTTCGACCGGTTCGACCTCCCTCACGATTTGGAATAAAGAAAAGGGGGGCCGCGGCTGAGAGGGTGGCAATCGAGCCGATGAATATGCAGAAAATTTCGTCGCTTTGTCCCGGCGGCCGAAAAAGAGAACTTGAAAAAAGCTAAGCGAAAACGGTCCGTGGATCGGGGGCCGGCACGTGCTGCTCGTTCGACGAGAGGCAAATTACGTCGCGCACCGCCGCCGATTCTTCGCTCCGTTTGCAAACATACTTGTGTCGCGGCGGGCGCGGAACAAGGCAAAACTCCAAACGGGAACGGCGGCCGCGGACAACGAAAATATTAGCCGACAATGCGGCCGCATTCTTCAACAGATTACCTGTTTCGCTTGTACTCGGTAGCCCGTGCTGCCCCGCGCACGCTTTTCGGCCTTCGAATAATGAATTCACTGCCACTTTAGCATCGATTGTGTCCCACTGTTATGCTAATGCAAACCGGCTCGCGCCTGTCGCCCACTGATTAACGAACCAAACTTCTATTCTTAGTCGCCTCCGATTCTGTTTTATCGCCTCTGTCTTTAGTCCGGGTAATTTCAATTTTAATTAGTCGAACTCGACACTCCTTCACCTGCGCGCTCGCCCATTTAAAATCGAACACTTTAGTCGCGATCTTCACCGTCGACGCTGCTCTACTCCAATTTACTATTCAGTTTTCGTCACGAATCCCGAGGCGAACCGTTTCGCGACACGTACGCGCGAAGAGAGGATCAAGAGCGATACGGATCCACGGTCCCGGTTTCATCACAATAGGAAACGACTGTCGAGTGATACTTCCGACAAGGCAATCCACTGAAATAGATGAAGATACTTCTCGCGGCGCACGCACGTGCACAAACTTCGCTTTCCCCCCTACTTTACAATCAAGTGGTCTCACTATGAAAAAGGGAAATCACTCCGACTTGCGCATTTTTTCGTAACAAATCTACGTCGATTTTTTTAATCATTTGTACATCCAAAACGATTCCCGACCCATTTGATATATGCAGGAATTAAATTAGTATAAATATCTCGTCTTCAACTTCCGCATTTTTTCTAATAAGTCTATTTCAATTTTTTTAATCATTTGTACATCCAAAATGATTCTCGACCCATTTGGTATATGGAAAAATTAAATTAGTATAAATACCTCGTCTTCAACTTCCGCATTTTTTCTAACAAATCTACTTCGATTTTTTTTATCACTTGGACACCCAAAATGATTCCCGACCCATTTGGTATACGCAGAAATTAAATTAGTATAAATATCACGCTCCGGATATTATAATAAATCATCGCACATAATAATTATATTTAAAATTGTTCATATTTAATTGGAAATAAAATTTTAATAAAACGGTTCGCGCAACGGTGATACGACACGCGCCATAACGCGTTTGATAGATTTTCTGGTTTTCCCGGCAAGGCCATTCATCACGTGTCTCTAGCATCCACTTCCTGACGGCTCGAAGTTAACGATTTCCTCATAGAATTCGGTGGCTCAAAGTGGCGTGATCAGGCGAACGCATTACGCGTTTTGTCCGACGATTTCATTCACTCTCTTTCGCGGTCATTCAGCGCTCTCGCGCTCTTTCATCGGGCGTCGACGTCGACTGAATGGAGACGCGTGATCCAGTTGATTTATTCGCCTCTACGGGCATTACAAAATGCATTACCGGATTGTTTCGCCCGTCCGAGGTGTGTTGCCATAGGGAAGAGAGATTTATACCGGCGCACCGAGACCATCTTGAAAGGGGCGTATTTCCGTGATACCGCGATAGAAAAAACAAAAAAAGACTAGGCGAACGGCCGATATTAGAAGTTGATTATGTCGATGGTTTATGGGGCGTTTTCGCTTGTCGTCGGGCGCGTGTAAAATTAATCTGCTCGGATATATTCCGTCGCCGGGGCCAGTCAGATATCGGAGGATTTATAGTGTTGTCAATGGGAAAGTAGCAGAAACTCCGTGTACGTACGTATGTACGTTTGCGTTTGTTTTTGTTGCTACGCGGAACGCGGAGATACTGAAAGCGCGCGAAAGATATTGACTCTGTTTGTTCCCCGGATTCCTTTTACCAATGCTTCGACCGTCCGATTTATGGAATCGATCCGGTCCGCGGACGTTAGATACCAAGAATTTACGACGCTCTGGGATAGTTCCTCGTCTCGGCTATCATTTACGAAACACAAAGGCTCGGTTTGCTTTGGTTCCGTCGTTAGATCTCGCTTGGAGATTTGATTTCCGTCGGAAGCGGACCGATCATCGATTCCGCCCGCGGAGAACCGTTTGCAACTGGTCCGCGCGTTAACATGTGTCCCTGTCGTCGTCGGGAAAACTTGAACGGGCCAACCGGGACGCGTCGCGGACCACGTGTTCTTCGTGAACTTCCCGGAATAAAAGGAAGAATGTAAACCCCGCCGAGAAATTACGTTCCTCTTGTTGACGCTGTTTTTTTTTTCTATACAGAGCGGAATTCGATTTTCCCGCTGAGAAAATATTTTCGAGCCCGAAATATCTCCGGGGTCCCTTTCTGGCGTTAACGCGAGACGGCCGTTTTCCGTGAAAATTAACAGATTCGCATAGTTCAAAGATAACTCCGTTTGAGTTACGGCTTTGGCAAAGCCCTTCGATATCTCTTTGTGTAAGAATCGCTTTGAAATTGTCCATATTGTGTACCGAACCGAGAGGAAGAAGATTATGCAAACGCGGACGAATTCGTCGGTTTAGGGAAGGAATGTATCGATAAATCACGAGATATTTTCACAGTATTAGTCAAGTTGGGAGAAGTGGGCGCCCTTAAAACCTGATTCATGATACCCTTTCCCGTATCGCATTCCAAAGGAAAACAAGCCGAATCCAGAAGCCGCTCTTTAAACTTTCCCACAATCTCTTTCGGCCACTCGACGGCGTACAAAAAATCCCCTGTGTAAATAGAATTATTGATAATCGGAATTCCGGTGCGTGCCGATTTCCGTCGAAACCGGAACAATACCGGGGAGCGATTAAACACGCCGCCGGCCAACAACCACGGAAACGATTTTATCAGGCGACGTAAGTGGGAGTGCGTTAAATTGCGTTCAGCCCAGAAATTATATGACCGAGTAGACGGCTAACGAATGCGCAGGCCGTTCACACTGGGAATGTGCGTGCGTATGAAAAGCGTTACTGTAAGGTGCGTGTCCACTTGTATCATATTCTATCACCGTTGCCCGTCAACGTTGCGTATCACAGTTACGTGGTAACGTCGCGTGTCATAGATGCGTATCATAATTGCGTATCATCGTTGCGTACCTGCCGTAACTCGCATAACTCTTGCGACGTATTATAAAATACTAGAATTCTACATTTTCAGTCTTGAATTAAGTATCTTGAACTTCGAACCAAGCTTGACATTTCAAATCCTGTAATGATAAAACGATACAAGATAGGATATGTAGAATAATTCGTAGAACTCGATTGCAATCGAATTCTCACTAAAATCCGAACTACAATCCTAACAGCATAGCTAACTTGCACTTTATCTCAGTGTTTGCACACACTTTGAATTTCACTGAAACGTGCCCGGAGATTAATGTTCATGTTTGAAGTTCCACATTTCGCTCCATTCGTACTTGTTCCGCTCAAAAAATGTAAACGAAATCCGATTTGATATGCAAGATTAATATCGAATTAATAATAAATTGATATTAAAATTACCTCTATTAATGCCGATTGCACTTCGTCGGGGAAATTATCACGTCCAAATCATTTTTATTCCTTTATTTGAAATATAATTTAAGTGGACAATCGAAATTTATTATACGATTAATGAACAACGACGAGAGCTGTTCAGGATGTGCAACAGTGACACGACACGAGTACACAATCCTTTAAAGAACGGACCTTTAAATGAAATTGGTTTGGCCATTGCTGATGAATAGAGGCAAGTACGGTTTCCTGTCGCTTAACAGTACTTTCCACATGTGTAATATCATCTAACAGTACATTCCATTAAAATTGAATACCGTACCAATGAAACGTATCACGATAAACACTGTTTCCAAACGTCGCAAAAATAAAATTGCGTCTAATATTAGAAGGTGGTTGAAAGTCCCATTGGAAATTGTTGGAAGTGCCGGGGTATTGTACATATTGTTGTCGGTATCGCGGAGCCAGTGGTTGCTGCGTCTGACGATAAGCCGGTATCTTAATTATGCCTCGAGTGTGTAATTATTTATACTTACTGCAGTTAAACGAGATTGCGTATCGAAAGGTCGCGCGGCGTTATGTGTCTCTGATTGATAGCGGATCGGGGGTAGGCAGATTACATGTGTACCTAAGATCGTTTGATACCCGAACTGTCCGCTACCGGACGTTAAAACCGTGATAGCGTAATAACACCTTTGGCATCGACGGTTTTCATTAGAATAGCAGACGCACTTCTAACATCCGACGCTGTAAAGACTGTAATTGCTATGTTCCAATCAATGCGAGACTTACGATCGAGACTCTTCCCGGCGAGCACGTGGTTCTCACGCCGGGATACGCGACGAGCACGTGCTGCTCTCCTCCTGGTCCTCCTAGTCCGTCGACGTACACCCTCTCATTGAACTTGTAAACGACACGAGATTTTCTCAAAATTTTTTACATTCACTTCACAAACTCGTCCGATTCACTCGGAGACCTCCGGACGCGAACGGGAAAGGTCAGTACGCGGTACCTGCGTCCGCTTCGCGCGGCGCGCGTTCTCAAGCGGATTCTGAGCCGGCGAAAATAAATTTGTGTATCAGCCGTGACACGATTTGAGCGAGGATCGCGGGACGTCCGATAGGGAGAACGCAGCCGGGGACGATGATTTACGAGCGCGCGCAGACGGTCAATGACAGTGCATGCGCGCGGGCCCCGGTGGACGGCGAATCGTCTTAATTAGGCGCGATTAAGCGAGACACGCGCTTTCCTCTCCTATCGTCGTCGCACCGACCGTCTCCTCTTCCGCGCGAGAGCCGATGGATGGACCGAACGCGGCAGAAACGATGTAAGCCCCGTTGCGCTGCGACTTACCCGCTTGCTGACCATCGTAGCACTGAGCTCGCTTTCCGAGCGCGTAGGGCTTCGAGCCGCGACAGCCTTCCCGTTCCCGCCACCCGCTCGCTTTCGTTCGCCGTCTCGTTTGCGCTTCAGAGCGAGACGAATCCGCCTCTATTCGCTCTTATGGCTCGCGCCGGTATCTCTACTCCACGTGTGTACGCACGTGGTAGCACACACGCGAAACGCACCTCTCGGAGTGGTCCCTCGGTTGATCCTTCGGGATCTGGACTCGCGAGCTCTTCCGGGAGGGCGAGGGATCGCTTTGTGAACGGATCATCCCGAATTTAGTAGTCTGTTTTTGATTTCAGAGGAGTAGCCCCGGAATAAAGATAGAAGGATTAGCTCTCTCGGAGGAGAGGAATTATTTATTACTGGTTTCGTCATTTGTTCGTCCTGAGATTTTAAGTCGTGAGAGAAACAAGTACTGTCGTTGAATGTTAAATCGAAGTGCGAAACCTCTTTGTAGGGTTTTAGAATGCAGAGAGTCAAGTAGCTTTTCTGGTATCCTTAAGGGTTCTGTATAATTCGTTACCCAAGTCCTTTTTTTGTGACAGATATCGATTATTTATTATTGGTTTTGATATTTGTTCATTCTGCGAAATTTTAAGCCATGAAAGAAACAAGTCCTGTCCTGTAATGTTAAGTCGAAGTGCGAAACCTCTTTGTAAGGTTTTAGAAAGCAGAGAGTCAAGTAGTTCCTCTGGTATCCTCAAGGGTTCTGCATAATTCGTTACCCAAGTCCTTTTTCCGTAACAGATGTCGATTATTTATTATTGGTTTCGTTATTTGTTCGCCCTGCGACATTTTTAGCTATGAAAGAAACAAGTCCTGTCCTGAAATGTTAAGTCGAAGTGCGAAACCTCTTTGTAAGGTTTTAGAAAGCAGAGAGTCAAGTAGGTTCTCTGGTATCCTCAAGGGTTCTGCATAATTCGTTACCCAAGTCGTTTTTTCGTGACAGACGTCAATTATTTATTATTGGTTTCGTTATTTGTTCGTCCTGCGAAATTTTTAGCTATGACAGAAAATAGCCCTCAAATGTTAAAACAAAGTGCGAAACGTCTTTCTTAGTAAGTTCTTATGAATAATTTGAGATGCTGAGAGTGAAGCTTTTCTGGTGTCCTCAAGGGATGCTGCATAATCCGTCACCCAAATCCCCTTTTCGTAAGAGATATCAAAGTCTCTTTTAGAACAGACGTCGATCTCTTAATCTAAATCCAATGTGTGCAGCCTGTTTTTTCATAAGAGGCAAGAGTTCATAGATTTAGGTTCGAATACGAGTAGCATGGAGTCCCGGCGAAATAGACTCTGGGTGCAGGTTGCGCGAAAGATGCAAAGTTCGGAGCCCGGGCGTAATTTCCCGCGGCGCAGAGGCTATCGTCACACGAGAACTCGGTTTTTCGCGGAAAGTTCGCTACCGAGTCCGGGAATCATCCCTTTCGGGAAAGTTTCGTCGTCAGTTTCGCACGGAATCGATAGAGGAGCGTTGCAAGTCGAACCGAACCGAGCCATCCGACCCCGATTCACCCGCTCGTAGGTCCCCGCCGGCCGAATATATACGTTTCATTAGAGCGGCCGCCCGCCCGTTCCTTTTTTCCGCGAACTTTCAATCGCTTCGAGGATAATTAAGTGTTCTGACCGTCGAAATTATCGGGTTCCGTAAGTTTCGCGTTAATTGGAAACGCGTTAGTAGCCCCGACAATTAATAACTCCAGTTTTTCGCAATCGCATTACTCACGTTTGTTATTATTAGTCAACAAATAATCGTTCAATTACATACGTACAATATTTCTCGTAAGTATACTGTTTTTCGATCAACAGTTTTGTTTACACGAGTCATTCACAATTTCTGTTTACCTGATTTATTCCGCGCTCCACAAAGGATCGTAAACGCGCTCCTCGCTCTCCACTCGAAAGCTCGTAATTACCATTGCGACTGCATCAAAGAGTTTCCATGGTAAACAGTCCGATTTTCAGAGGGTCTCTCGACGCAGTTCATTATAGCAAGGGAAGCATCGTACGCTTGTACGTATTCCCTCGCATCGTCGTTTGATATGATTTTCTATATAATTTATGATTTATGTATATTTTGATACGATGGAGGCGCGCGTACGCGGGTTTATTAATTGCCAGGCCGGACGCGCAGCGCGGAAGACAGGTTCGTTTTTGCGAATGCGCTCGACGATTTATCCTCCGCGTTTTACGATCCTTGCGCGAGAATAATCGTGTTTATTATCCTTTCCCGGCAAAGGTCAGCCGTGGATCGTTTTTACCGGTTCGCGGGGTCGGCGGCGGCCGGTCGTTTTTCCATCGGGAATCAGGGAACGCGTTGAAGTGAGGTCCCGGGGTTGAACGAGGCGCGACGCGGACGCATGAATCATCCGCGTTCGGAAATATGCGATCCGAAATGGAAAGAAAGGATTCCCGTCTCGTCTAGACGCGGGATTCCTCGCTTCACGCCGGATTTTTTCCCCGGGAACTCTGATCCGTCTGGCATCCCGACGGTTTCCTCCTCCCGGCGGGATTAAAAGTATATTTATCCGCGGAACCGCGCGCCACTCTCGATTCGCGTCGATTACCGGCTATTTTTCCACGGCAAACACGAATTCGGAAAAATCGGATATTAAACCTGACGCGATGCGAGAGATAAAAATATTATTCTGCAAAGGCCGCGCGGCCGGCGCAGACGCGACGCTCACAATGGGTCGACGCGACGCGACGCATCGTGACGGGACAAATCTAAATGCAAATCGATAAATACTCGCATAATCTCGAAAGGCAGGCGACGTTGTGGATGCAGAAACGAGCAAGTTCCTTTCTGCGCGACACCTTCGATCGAAATTCAAAAGGGA
The DNA here is from genome assembly GCA_019453355.1 of Ceratina japonica. Classification (NCBI taxonomy): domain Eukaryota; kingdom Metazoa; phylum Arthropoda; class Insecta; order Hymenoptera; family Apidae; genus Ceratina; species Ceratina japonica. The sequence continues at coordinate 22,954 of SMSR01009867.1, forward strand.
GAACGAAACTGGAAGAGAGTCAAGGGCGGAGTCGGTGAACAAGCTCTTCAGCAACAAAAATAATAAAAGTATAAACGTATAAAAATAAAATGAGCGATAAAAAAGGTGCGAAAGGAAAACGCGATGATTTCATTGAACAAGTATTGACTGAGAACGTTACGAGATATCAGACGGGATAAAAGGAGAATCGCGAGGGGAACGGGAAACAAACATCCGTCGCAGGGACGGAAAAAATCGGAATCCGTTTTTACGGCATCGTGACGAGACGTCGGTCGGAAATCGCTTGTCGTGTTTCGTCGCAGGCGAGATGCGTTTAAACTGTGTGCAGCAGCGGCAGCGCAGCGCGCATAAGTAAAAGCGCACCAGGTGCGCATACTTATCAGGCCGGCCGCGGCTCGCCATTACTCATCGCTCAGTCGACGAGCGTACGTCGAGTTAGCGTCGTTAATGGAATTTCGTTTCAAACGTTTCAACCTTCGCGCTCCGTGTCAGATCGATCGTGAGACGACCGATGCGACGGATAAGCGTTCACGCCGATTCATAATGTTTTACCATTATTCCTGATTATTTGCCGGATAGACGTAGAATATCGGTTTTCCAATAACGCCAGACGAATTATTTTATTAGTCATGGAATCGTCTTTGAATCCACGTCAATATTTAAATAGGAAATGAATCATAAAACAGGGGGTGACAAGTTTTTATATGGGTGCGGTTAGAATTATTTGAAGGGGGATTCTTTGAATTGAAACAATGAAACATACGTTATTGTCTTTTGTTGTGCTGTAAAGGTTTCATTCGTCTTTGAATCTCACCCCTACGCGGTGAATTTGAATCCCACCCCTCTGACACTCCCCCGAATATTTCTTCTCTAAACGGGGTATTCATACTGCTCGCTCCTTCTCCATGAAGTATCTTGAAATAATAAAGTGTCGGAAACTTTCGAACGATTGAAACTTTCTTCCTCCCGTCGCGAAACTTTTTAACTCGATAAAAAATCCTCTTTAAGATTGTTCGATTTTCAGAAAAAGATAGACGGAAATACGGCGAGTTGTCAGCGACTATAAAACATTTGGCACGCTCAGAAACGTCCTCTCTCTGTTTGGCAACTGCCACGTGGCCGGCAGCTGAAAAATTGTTATTGCTCGTCGCGAAGTTAATTGCTTCCGAATCGTCGCCAGAACAAAAAGTGCGCGAAAATCCGGCGTAGAATAAACATCGCGAAAAATTCGCGGAACCCCTCGCCCAACATAAACAGAAGTAAAAACTTGGCTCGGAGACGAACTCTGCGCCAAAATCGTCCATCGTAACTAGCCGAAAGTGAAAATACTTTCTTTATTGTCCTGTTTTGTTTGCTTCCAAGTTAATTTCTGCCAAGTCCGCTAGAAGCAAATTACAAAACAGTCAATAAAAATTCGTGGAACTTGAATAAAAAATAAAACAATTTTTCAAAGCTTTTCATTGCGATGTCGAAGATCGTTTTGCTTAGAGAGCAAAGCTCGCAAGGGAAGACCTGTAACGAACTTTCCATGAAAGCGATCTGGCCGTCGCGTTCTCTCTTCAAAAAGTGGTTTACACGGCGACTTGTTTGCCGGAATAATTGGAGTATTCCGTCGGAAACCGCGTCGGTTTCATTCATAGCTAACTCGGGGCTTCTGTTTTCAATATTTCCATGTCTCCCGCGTATCGACTGACCGGGAACGGTAGAACGCGCGAATCGTTCTCCGGCGAGGAATAAATACGCACGGTTATAGGTGTTTCTCGGCGCAATAATCAAGACGAATAATCAGCGGACGGAGAAACGAGGGAGCCTCGGTTATTACATCGGCAACCTTTAGCTAAAGCTCGACGCGGCCGATTAATCTTGCTACCCGCGGTTTCTTATTTACCGGGTGTCGCCTTTTCTATTTTAATCCCGCGCGCGCAGAGCGTGCCGTGTCCATAGATAAGGATTAGCCACGCGTGCTACGCGCGGATTAAAGGTAATTGATCAAGATGATCGATGCCGAGTGTACGCGTTCCGTCGCGTCCTTTCTCCTCGCCGCGGCGAGAGAAACGTTCCTCTCCGTCCGGGGTGAACGACGACTGATTTAGTGGTTCAACGAAATCACTCGTTTCGCCCGGCCCGTTAAATATAAACCCGTTGGGAAAGAAAATAAAGAGCCGGGGCCAGAAGGTGAGAGAATCCGCGGGTCCGCGTTCGGGGAATCGAATCGGCCGCTTTTTCGAGCCGGCGAGGGTTTACTCGGGTTCATCGAGGCCCGTCCCTTCCCTCCGCGCGTGTTTCCAATCATTCGACATCCCGATCCTCCTTTTTCCCTAACAGCATGATCCCGTCCACGCGTCTAGAATACCTCGATATATTCCAGCAAACGAAGCAACTTCGTTTGAATCGGAATCATCCTGTTTCTTCTGAACGATGTCACAATTTGTTCGAATTAAATATTCCTCCAGCAATTGGAATATTGTGAAAGTCGAATGTGTTGTTGCTTCAGTTACTTCTTAAGAAAGTTTAGCTCCGTGTTTGATCGATGATGAAAAGAAGTCGGTCAAAGGGAGGAATCGGCGCGGTGAGACGCGGAGATCCGCTCGCGGGCCGGCCGCGTGGAACGTCCCAAAGATAATATTTGTTGTAATAACATCTCGACCGCGTGGTTGTACGCGTTTGAAGAAGCTCGAGAACCACTTCGACCCGCCACCCGGAACGCTTTCAACACGCGGCTCGGCCCACTGTTTGATTTGATTTTCTGACTCCGTTGACGAGGGTCCTGAATTAAGGTCGATTCTTCCTACAGAAAAATGTCCCGCGCGATCGAAGCTAGGCGAGTTTAAAATCGAGGACGCGTTGCGTTCGTGCAATGACGAAATTGTTAGATGAGAGTCAGCAAATCTTGAGAGATTTGGTGACAATTTGGACGTAAAAATCGTCGAGATACGGTGAAGTGCTTAGAAACGTGAAGAGAGCTTGCGACACTCGCGTGTTTTCTCCCGATTCTCTTGGAGAAAATTAACCTTCGAGGCCAGCCGGAAGTTTCGGTAATTTGCTGATTGTCGCGCGTTTTAACGTTCGACGTGTGCATCATCGAAGATCGGTAGGAGAAAGCTGAATAGTCGTGCGCTGAGAAGTGATTAGGAAATGAAACTCATCGAATTTCCTTTGTCTTCTATTTCAAAGGGGATTTCACGTCCGAAAGGAGTGTAGAAAAGGAGTTTATACGCCGCGATTTTTCAATCGTGTCGCAGAGGGTCGGAGGAAAAAAAAGGGACTGGGAACACGAGAGAGGCTTTCGACGCGTTTTTTAATATCCGCGCCGCGTGTTAGCCGTTTTCCATGCACGTGACAACACCGAAACGATGGGCTCCGTTGTACACGCGCATGAATATTAATTGCTTTTCCTTTTACGTGCAGGACGCATCGGAAACTCGTCCAAAGCGCCGAAATCATGTCCCGTCGAGGCGAACCTAATTTACGTAACGATCCCTTTAAGATAAGGGGACACGCGTGGCCGGAATATCAGAACCGTGGTGTGAACGCCGCATTTTTTCGAATAAAAATGAAAGAAAAACGAATTCGAACGAAGTGCTTATATAAATTGTGTAAACCGGGGAGAACCGAGCGAATTCATATTTCCAGATCGACGTCCTCTAGCGCTGATATTTACTCGTTCTCGGCTACTCATATTTCACCTGGCCACGTGGCAAGCTTGTCGAACGCAAAGTTCATCCGCGTTCCACGATTTCCTCTATGTACCCTGTCCCGCGATATGAAAAACGAGAATCACAGATTGATACGCCTGATCGTTCACCGTTTACACTTTCATTCCTGCTGCCAAAGACCTACCGATACCATCGCCTGCATTTTTCTTGCTTCTGATCTCGTGTAAAACAAATCGTGTAACAAATAATATACAGCTCAGTCATTAGAAGAAAGCTTTCTTCTTTTTGTGCTTGTCAGTCATTATAATATCTCTTTTTCTTTTTTTTCTCTTTTTTTTTACTGCTCTGTACCACTTTCTTCAATATGTAAAAGGGTTAATTATCCGTGAATTAAATAAATAAATAAATATATACGCATTTTTGTTAGCAAGCATAATTAATTTCTATTTGATTTTTTAATGAAACGAGTAAATATTTGAACGACGATTCTTAGTGACTCATCATGTTTTACAATACGTCATAAAACAAATTGTATAGCAAATAATACAAACGCATTTTTGTTAGCGAGCATAATTAATTTTTATTTGATTTTTTAATGAAACGAGTAAATATTTTAAACGACGATTCTTAGTGACTCATCATGTTTTACAATACGTAATAAAACTTATCAAGGATGAGTGCAAGGCAGATTTACGTGTGAGAACTATGTAACGAAGTCGCATGACATGGTGGTATTTCGACTGTGTTACGCAAGATTACCAGCGATTCTGAGGCACGCAGGATGTCGCTAAGAGAAACGGTACACGAGCGATACACGGTGCACGGCGAGGCTCGTAGACGGAAACGGCTGAATGGAAAATATATGGGTGTTAATTGAGCGTCCAGGTGAATTAGCTACTACTTACATGCGCCAAGCCTGCTGTAGTATGCAGGACGGCTAGCGGCCGTTCACGGAGGAACGGTGAACCCCGTGACGATTGGATTCTTAATGGTCCCCGAACGATAAAGATCCAACCTGACCCGCTCTGTCCGCCGGAGCGAACGCTTGGAACTCGACTCGTCCATTTATCTAGAATCTAGATGATCTGGGATCGGAGCGCGTTTGAAATCTCTATACCAATCTGACAGGTTTCCAGAAATACGGAGATCCGGGCCCGCTAAGAAAGGAGGACGTCACTTAAATAAGCGAAAAGGTGAAATTCTCGCCGATAATTGAAAGGGCGATGGATATTCGAGACTCGCTCCCCGAGGAGCTTCTGCGCAAATTGATCCGGAGATATTGTCATTTTCGAGTATACGAATATCCGTGAGGATCACTGATCGTAGAGATTTTAGCGTCGGGTAAAGCCGGCCTGTCGACGAAACGAATGATCGCGGACGGCGGAAAAGTTGTCAGAGAAACCGCTTCAAAGGTGCACCGCGTGCATATGTTACGGCGTTTACGAGTTTTCGGATAATTTGTGCTTGTTTGTTAAACTCTGTCTTATATTTTGGGTTGACTTCGTTTTTTAATAATTGGAGCCAAAGGCGAGGGAGCTTAAGAGAATTTAGAACAGAGAACACACAATCGACGTATATTAAAGTCGAAGACAATATTAAGTATACATTCTCTAAAATAGAATAGTTACTTTACGATTGGATAAAACGACTTGAATTTCCTTTGGGACGTTAATTTATTTATGTATCACAAAGTTTAAAGAAATGGGAAAGACAGAAAGGACGTGATTTATTAACTCTTATTATTCGGATTTGTAATAAAAATGTAAAACATGTATTTTGCAAATTTTAGAGGGTGTTCACTAAATATCGACTGTATTTCTGTAATTTTTTAACAAAAAATCGTTTAATTTGCATTTCCATCTCAGTCATTAAGTTAGTCCTTCAAAGCCTGGCGAAGACAACTCTACAAGTGTCCCATTGGCGATTTCGCAACGCGAGATCATAAAGTAATCGTAAAAAGCACACGCCACGCAGTCTAGACCGCGTCGCGGCGTAAGATTCTTATTTCCACGTGTACGACGCGTTTAAGCGTCGCGTTTGTTTCGAAGGGGGGAAAGCACATAAAACCGAAAACAACGTTCGAGAGCTTGTCAATACAACCCGGACAATAACAGGGGGAATACGGCCCTTTGTCCAAAGGAATCGTCGATCAACCACCGCGGGACAGGGACCACAGGCAGTTATGCTACTTTACTGCTTGTTTAACAGCCGCGTTGAAACGCACGCGTCAGTCCTTGACCTCTGGTCAACTGTAATTTCGAACCACAGTTTGATGACCCCTTCGTCATCTTTACAATAGTATTACCCTTTCTTTCATTTTTCCGCTTCTGTCCTGTCGCTCGTTCTCAGTATTCTTTTCTCTGTTTCTCAAGTTTATTCCCACTTGTGTCATACTTGCATGGTCTCTGGATAGAATCAGGAATGAGCAAGTGTTGCATCGTTATGTATCAATTATATGAAAAATCATATGTGACAAAAATTAATTAATTATCTCTGTTTCATTAGAAGTTATATTCCTAGGATCCTCTTTTTACAGATTTCAAAATCTTGTATTGGTAAAACTTCTAGCTTAAACGAAAGAATAATAAGAAGCATAAAAAATGATTTTTTTTAATTTTATTCATTGTAGAAAGATAATCAGGTGTATATTTAATATATTCTTACGCTTCAGCAAATCTCATACTTGTGTCATACTTGTATGGTCTCTGGATAGAATCACGATATGAATGAACAAGTATTGCATCATTATGTATCAATTATATGAAAAAATCATATGTGACAAAAATTAATTATTTATCTCTGTTTCATTAGGAGAAGTTATATTCCTAGGATCCTCTTTTTACAGATTTCAAAGTCCTGTATTGTTAGAACTTCTAGCTTAAACGAAGGAATAATAAGAAGCATAAAAAATGATCTTTTTTTTAATTTTATTCACTGTAAAAGGATGATAGGTTGTATATTTAATATATTCTTACACTTCAGCAAATCTCACACTTCATCTACTTCTCGACTATTGCAACGTGTAGATTAGGCTACTTGTAGGCTTTTGTTTGTGGACAATGAGCGAAACGGAAAAGCGAGTTCTTTTATTTTGCCAAGTATAGGGGCGCGAGAAGAGTATCGAATAAAATATAATGCGAGGAGAGGGTCGTAACCGCACGGTTAGGACGGAAACTTTTCAACGGTCGGCTCCACGAGCCAGGAAATGACCGATATCGTTCTTTTCCGTTCCCCGCCGGTACGTCCCTCATTATCGCCTCTTTCCCTCGCGCCCGTTCGACAATTCAGTTTTCGCGATTCCTCGTTAGCGAGGCGGAGACGCGCCGCGCTCTGACACACTTTTTCCCATGATTACCGCGATGTCGATTGATTAGTCGACGCTAACGTCTTCCTCCGGCCTCGTCCACCCCCATCCGGCCTCTCGCAGTCCCATTGTTGTAAAAGTTTTAATTAAATCCGGGCTCTCTCTCTGGCGAAGCCGTACACCCCGCCGGTCGCCCGATCGAAAATAAACTTTCCCCGGTCGCAAGACGCGTCGTCGACCGTCCCCGGACAGAATTAACAGTTTTTCCACGGCGGCGAAGGAAAGGCCGGCCGCGAGGCCGTCGCGCGAGCGATCCGTCTCCCGGAGACAAAGGTTTCCGACCTCGTCGAAATCGAAGGATCCCGCGCGAAAATACCGTCGACGCATTGTGTCTTTTATGTCCAGGACTCGCAGTATATTTCCCCGCGTCGGCGTTAAATCCACGTAACGTCGTCGCTTATTGGCTATCTGAAATTACGGGCGGGAATAATCTCTCCGCCGTCATTTCCTCCGGCCGAAATCGAAGATAGTAAAACTTGAGAAACGATCGACGACTGCGTTCGCTCGTATATCTTTCCCGTCGTACATCACGCGTTTTTCTAACGTCCGGCAGACGGTCGGACGAGGACTCCCTCGGAACGCCGAAACGGTCGAGTTCGAGTGGGTAAAAAAAAAAGTGGGACGAGAATTCGTGCAATGCTAAAAGATTTTTTTTTCAACTCGGTCCACTGGGCTTTGGTCGCGTTATTGCGAGGCTGAGAAGATCCAGACATTCGGCCGGAGCCCCTCTCGCCGATCGCTTCTTTTTCGTGTCGGCGTGTATAATCTCAACCGTGAAATGGTCTGTAAGAAAGAGTCGGCCGTGCGTAAGTACGCGCCTCGTTTATTCACTCGGCCATTCTTCAACCGCGCAATTTCTTCATTTATATCGTGCCATTCGGCATGAGCACGCGCTATGTTATCGTGCATCAAGCGACTTGTAATCGAATTTAAAATGAAACAAATCGCAAAAGTATACGAGGTTTGCATTTCGTTTATAAAAAAAGCGAATTTATATTATTTTAAATATTTTTTCGATTGACTCTCTTGAAAATCGTTGTAGTCGAAAGGCAGGAAATACTCGAAAAACGTAATAGGATGAAATGTTTCGAGTGCCGAGGGATTAAAGGGATCAACACAAGCAAGCTTGCAAATTTTACTGTCGAGGATAAAGAAGATCCTCCCGGAGGCAGGGCCGCACCGCGTGTCAACGTAAACGTTTCCATTAACCTCGGTTTAGGTTTAGAGGACTGCTGCGTGACTTTGACGAGGATATCCGTCTCCTTTTTTCTCCTCTCGATCTTTTTCGTCGGCCACTTGCTCCGGTACACGCGGGAGGTCTTACGGGCATTCACGAATCTCTTAATTCTCGAAATTCTCAGAAATATTGGCAACAGTCGAATAGAATTGAATAATATCACTTGTTGCGTTTATTTTAAATATTTTCAATCAATTTTATTATTATTGAAGTTCTTCGTGTTTCTTTTGACAGAGAATCAAGTTCAACTGAAAACCTGGTACATTGTAATAGAACATGTTAGATTAGGGATTCCCAACTTTCTTCTTGTATCAATCTTTTTTAAAAGAATGATTTTCTTCATGATCCATTTTTCTTTATGCAACTCAAAACTAAAGCCAACTTCCACGAGAAAAAATACGGGAAATGTCGATAATTCTGGTTTGTATCAATTTTTATATTGGGATATTTCTCTCGGATTTCAATTCCAAATTCCCATTAATATCAATAAACACTTGATCATCAATTTTATTAATAAATTCTATTCGTAATCAATGGGATCTCGATTACGCTAATCAATAATCAATGCACATTCATTTATCGACTTGACCATCATTGACCACTGTGAAAATTTCACCGACTCCGTTGGGAACCCCTATTTTAGACAGTCCCACATAGAAGATTCAGAATAGTCTCGTTTTCCTTCTAAGAAAATCCCGAGTAACTTTTGAGGGGAACTGTATGAGTAATTGCAAGTTTGACCAGAGAAATTGTTCTCGGTTCCGTCGTTCTGATCCTCCTGTGTAGACGCCGCGATGTGGCTGTCTCCCTCAATAACGGCGGACAAGATCGTCGTCAGGTAACCGTGCGACTCGTTCGGAACGGGTCCCTCCCCGGGGAGGCTTCCATTCAATTTCACGCCTATCCACTTGTATCCAATTTAACCCGGGGAATATTCCGTCACACGGAATGCGTGACTTTGATAAGTGTGCGCCGCGCCGCGAAGTAAGTAGAAACCAGTCTGTTGATTCAAGTAGATGCGTCGCGCGTTTCGTGCGCTTGGAATTCCAGCCTCTCTCGTTTAGAATTCCGCGTTCACCTGAGCCGCCCGCGTGTCTCTCACTGCGAGACAGTCATTCATCCGAAGTGTCGCTCTCCTATGCCTTCCGGCCGACGGAACGTACGGAGGCAGGAGGCAGTCTATGTAAATTGTGTAACAACGTTCGATCCGGTCCGGACCAGATCCATCAGAGACGTGTCGGTTTTTAATCCGGGCCGCTGTCGGGAATCGCGAAATGGAAAACGTTCGTAGCCGCGCTAATCCGCTAATAATCCCGGGCCGGGGCCAGTTCTGCAATAACTCGCCGCGGGAGAACGTTCCTGGTCAAGCTTGAAACACGAGCGCGAGGAAAACATAGAGGATTTGCACCCGATATTGCTTCACGTTCCATCTCCTATCGATCGCGGCCACAATCTTTCCCTTCCATAAAGCTCGCGGCATCCATCCGAGCCCCGCTCGATGCATCTTTCCGGACCAGAAAATTTCAATTCTCCCTCACCGCGCTCGAACTTTCCCTCTTCGTTTTGCAATTTAATCGAAACCCATTATTCTATATCCATTTTCAATTTTCACCTGGAAGAGTCAGTCAGTGTAGATGATAAATTCGAGACTAGGTCGTCACGTTTCAGATTTTATTTTATTATCGACAGTTTCGAGATTAGAATAAGTGTAGCAAATGGCCTAAATTTCCTCATGGCGTTTTTTTTAATAGTACTCTTCGTTGAAGTAATTTCAGGTAAAAATTGATATGTGCATGTAAGTTTATATCAAAGACGGGATTTTTATGTCGGATTATATTACATATTTCCTACAAAATAGATATTATTATTTCATAATTGCTAATTTGTTATTATTTTTAGTTGTTTAGTTTGTTTTAGTAGTTTAGTTATTATTTTATTCTACCTTGTTATTATTATTAGATATTACATATTTCCTACATATTTCCTACATTTAAGGCTTTTACATGATCAATACTATCCATGCAATAAAAAAACCTGTGAGTAGAGATTTGAACAATTACTATTAGCTTCTTGCCCGGCGATAATTGATTACTGATGCGCGAAAGGGAAAGATTCAGCCGGGGAACGGTCATTATGCTAAACAGCGATCAATTAAGTCGCCGGGCCTCTTCTCCCTCCCTCGTGGTTTTGTTCCATTCCCGGGTGAAACTCGTCGAGAGCATTTCCCAAGAAGCCACCGTGAGCGAGTGACACGTGTGCGTGCTATTGACAGGTGTCGACGAGTTTGTTGGTTGCTTTCCAGCGGTGGAACGCGGACGGACGACAATGGGGAACGTTGTCCCCGGTGTGATGCTGGTTCGATATAACCAGAAGTGGGAACACGCGCGCGTCTACGTACGCACCCGATGAAATCCCAAGTGTGTTTGGACAGTGCAGATGTTAATTTAATTTCATAAGTCCCCGCGAATAGCGGAAATTGTGAAACGGGAACCATGGACTTTGATTCTTGATATCGTCCTAGTCAATATCAGAATTAGATATCTAATCCCTGTCGAGTTAAAATGAAATTCAATCTTTTTTTTATGAATCTTTCAATCTTGAGAGATTGGTTTCAAGGTTGAATTATAAGATTTTCGACGAAGTTTAAGAAATAAAAAACTATGTTCAATATTTGAGAAAATAGCTTATGGGAAAAATGATATTCATTATTAAAATTTATGTACAATTGTTAGATGTTTTTTTACGATATTGGGAACTTTTTATAAATAAAATAATAAATAATTTCATAGAACCTTAATCTCGAATCCAACGAATTGTTAGATGTTTTATTAAGTTGTTGGGAATTTTCTATAAATAGAATAATAAATAATTTCATAGAACCTTAGTCTCGAATCCAACGAATTGTTAGATGTTTTTTTAAGTTATTGGGAATTTTTTATGAATAGAATAATAAATAATTTCATAGAACTTTAGTCTCGAATCCAACAGTAATTAATCTTGTCTCCTAGAGAGAAAGAGAGAGAGGGAAGAGAAAATACTGTGGTAAGCTTATCGCGGACATACGTTAACTATAATGGAAAATAAATCAGAGGCGTCCGAAGAGTATTGTATCAGGTACTTAATGGACACTTGAATGAAGCAATGTAAACGTCGCGGTCGAGAGCATTGTACAAGTTCAAGCATCGTTAAATATATTATCATCGTTTAAGAAAGAAGGTGTAGTCAGTCAAATTACTAAGAGAAGTACGGTGTTCGAGCTGCGCGACTTAATAACGTCTTCAGACAATAGGGATTCGAGTGGCGTCTATTTATCAGCGCGTCGAGTGCTCGTAACGGCGATTACAGAAATTGTAAAGGAATAAGGCCGAACGGCGGCCGTAATAGAACGCGCTGTGTACGCGATTCATTGTTCCGAGTCCGGAGATCAAAGTGCTGGATACGAAATGAGAACCACCGGCTCGCATAATCGTACCTGCCAACGCAAAAGGGGCGTCTATTTCTCACGCCGAACTAGGTATTATTATGCGAAGCTCGCGCTTAAACTTTTTCCGAGTGAAACGCACCTAAACGTGCGTAGGTATCTACTTGTATCATTTTACCGTATCGTGCCACCATCGACTATGATCGTTCCTTATACACTCCCGTTTATAGGTCGTTTATGGCTCTCGTTGTCAATACGTATTGTACTATATGTGTACGACATGTCACGAAGGTTCATTCCGATTTTTATAAATAATTTCAAGGCAGTGCATTTAAATTTTTAGATGCACATTTACTGATTTATTAAATTATATGCTATTTCGTTCCACAGTGTTTTTTTAAATCTTTTATGCAATTTGAAGATTCGAGCAATGTTTTAATCGAATTTATCTCTGAGCAATTCCGAATATTTCTCAGATTTTTTGATAGACAACTTGAAAGTGTCTTAATACCCGTAACGATACGACGCTGGCGCGTTCATAGTGATACGCCGCGAGGATACGTTACAAGCCGATACCCGTTTTAAGCGCAGTGTAAATTTTCTTGGAAACCGAGATAAGCTCCGGCGATGGCCGGACAGGCGTCAAGCTCTCGAAATAAAAGTGTCGATCGAGTCATAAATATGGAAAAAGGACGATACAGTTTCGCCAGACGCGCGTGTTTTAACCCCGCGCCCGCGCCTCGTCCTGGCTGCGTTTTGCTCGTGAACGGTTGGGACCGGCTTTGTCTTCCTCGGCCGAGTCGGCGCCTGTAATAATCCAGACCACCCGGATCGCTTCAAACTTGCTCTACCTTTCGGGCCCAGCCATCGCAGACCCGATGACAAAAAACTTCGAACCACCCGGAAACCGTGATTACCGTTTTCGTATAATAATCGGTTCGAGTCTCATAATTTCTCTCCCTATCTAAATCTCTTTTCACTTCTACATAAATATGATTTTTCTTATCGGAACGAAAAGTCGTCCGATGCGATACCGAGATTGTTTAATGATTTTTATTTCGATGAATGATAATAACGCTTTCGCGCGTCGAAGAAATCGGCGGCCGCGAAAAAAAGAATTGGAGTGGCCGTCGACGATGGCGAACGGGATACAAACTCTGAAGAGAGAGTGACTAAGGATTTATAAGACGCTTAAGGAGATTTCGAGGAGGTCCCATTGAGAGTCGCCTTACGAGCCACGAACGTGGCAAAGGGACGTTTCTCAACCGAAAACGCGTCGTTACTCTTCTCTCTCCCCGCGCCGCACGCACCGACTCTTTCTTTCCGTCTTAAATTATGCACCCTTATCTGGAGGGTCGAAATAAGCTCGCGGAGCCGTTTCCTCACCGAATTTATTGGCTCCCGGGCCCCGGTTAAATAAATATCAAAGATATCACGCGACGTACGACCCCGCTAAATCTGTCGTTCCCCGCATGCCCGGAGGAGCTTAGGAAAACACCGCGGGAACGAAAGAAACACGAGGGACATCGGAAGAGAGAAGCCCCGGGACACTTCCCAGACCGAACGGCTCCTGTTCACGATCCCATCTTGATGTATTTTCAATTGTTTCTTGTTTATATCTTCTTCAACCGGCGCTAACGTCCCCAAATTTATTTTCCTTCCAACCCCCTTTGATTCGTGTAGACATTAAGGCCGTTGACTTCAGATTGTCACGCGCCATAAGAGATTTCCTTGATATTAATAATTTCCCTGATGAAATAACTTCATTAAGAAATAATTCAATAAAAATTGGTAGGGCTTGATTGAATTTTATTAATTTCATATAGAATTATTTCGAGAGTATTTTTAATCATTAATTAATTTCAATGATTTCTTTTTCGTTCATTTTATTTTATTCCCATCGATTTCATATATAAATGGCTTTGAGGAATAAAAGTTGGTAATGC
>SMSR01009869.1:19169-38572 GCA_019453355.1 Ceratina japonica
TAATATACAATATCTAATATAGTCTAATATACAATATCTAATATTATCTAATATACAATATCTAATATAATCTAATATACAATATCTAATATAATCTAATAAACAATATCTAATATAGTCTAATATACAATATCTAATATAATCTAATATACAATATCTAATATAATCCAATATACAATATCTAATATTATCTAATATACAATATCTAATATAATCTAATATACAATATCTAATATAATCTAATATACAATATCTAATATAATCCAATATACAATATCTAATATAATCTAATATAATATATTGAATTCTGACATAACTTACCATTTCCACCAAGATGATAATCAAATTGAATTTCCTATTCGCCATACAACCAAATTTTCCCTCCACAATATTAATTATTTTCACAAAAATCTTAACACAAAAATATACAAACGATGAGACGCCCATTTTTCAGGTGTGCCTAGAAAATTTGCGAGTAATATGGGCCTGAATCCATGTCACAACATTTGAGAAGCCTGCAGCTGTTTGTCCGGCAACAATCGGCGCATGATTTTTCGGTCCTACAGTCAAAACCAATAGATTCCCTTGTAAAAGTCTGAAATCGACGAGTAATCCTTTAACAGTCCACCGAGTCATCGTCCGGTTTTGTTCACCGTCTCCAGAGACCTGCTGCACTCTCGTGGGAGAGGCTTAAAGAGTTGCGGCCAGCAGGATCCATTCTGGCACTTCCAAGGCGTGCGACGTCGCAGGACGAACCAACCCTTCGCAGGTACTTCTGCTCAGGACCCGAAAGAAAATGTTTGGGTTTCTGTTTGTGGGTTTCATTATTACTCTAACCGTTTCCTTTTCACATAAAACACGCGAGGATGACACTCTACGAGGGGCGACTTTTGTTCTCTGTTTAATTACGGTTTTATTACTTCATGGTATTTTTCACACTTCTTAACCCTTGCCTTGATAAAAAAAGAGACCCCTAATGGTAAAGAACTCGTGAACAGTTGTATTGTTGGGAGATCTCTGGGACTCAAGGACAGGAACCTTTTTACGCCATTATTTTGGCCAAAAGTACTGAAAGGAAAATTTTTGAAAATTCTGTGACTGGATGGGACGGTATTTTTGACCTTCGTTTCCCGTCCGGCACGTGATAAAAAAACGGACAACCGGTTGATACAAATGTATAACGAGGACTAAGCGTAAAGACCCGAAGAAAAATCTGGCTTTCACGTGCGTTTTCTTTTTCCCCGGCTGACACTTTGCCTATAACCTTTTTCGCTTTCTACCGGGCACGGTCCGTTTCCCTAAAAACGAGACTACCTACGGAACTTTTTCTCGGGACCGTCCGTTGTAACATGGAGTCCGCTCTATTTTTAAGTTCGGTCACTGTCACATCGAGGACCGTCTCATAAAAATCGTTAAAAATGGGACCGTCGCGGATTTATGATTCTTATTGTCAAAAAGACGTCGCCAAAGACCTTTTAGGTAACGTGTGTCATCTGTTACGTAAACGAGGATGACAAGTCACGTTAGCCTCGCGTTTCCACTCTACTTTTTCCTACAGCTGTTTGTTTACTTTCTCTATTTTTCAAACGCTTTGTAGTTTTCGTTTCGCACTGTTTCGGGTAAGACCCTCTCTCCCGGAAAGGAAACGCCGTTGATCGACGAATTACGTTCGTTTTAGAACGATTACAACGAATTATTCGATGAATAGCAAAGTCGCGATTGAATATAGTCATTAAGAATTCGTGATAGTTTGATAGTTCATTAGATAGACTGTTGGAGACAGTAACGGCGTGTATCACTATTTTTGAAATGCTTTGTAGTTTTCGTTTCGCACAGTTTTGACAAAGAAACGAAGAGGAAACGTCGTACACTGAGAAAAACGAACATACAATATTCTAGCAATATTTATTGTATATGTAAGTCAAAATTATTATATTTGAATAGTGATCTTGAAACATGTTTGGATTTAATTAATGATTTCATATTATATCATTATGTTTAATAAAACCTTAAACTTTTTTCAAGAGTTTATCACCATTTTTTCCAAGTCATTTCCGAGATCAAAGTAAAATTTTCCTTCGATTATTGCTAATTACCATAAGAGTACATGCAAATTTTAAATCACTATAATTTTTCAAAAAACCCATGAATTGATTAAAAATTTTACAGGTAGCTTTTTAATAGTAATAGGAATGTATAATAACAAATTCAATATTCTGTCATCATTGAAGTAACCTGAGAAAAACGAAGCCACAAAATTCTAGCAATATTTATTGTATATTTCAGTCAAAATTATTATATTTGAATACTAATCTTGAAACATGTTTGGCTATAATTAATGATTTCATATTATATCATTATGTTTAATAAAACCTTAAACTTTTTTCAAGAGTTTATCACCATTTTTTATGAGTGATTTCCGAGATCAAAGTAAAATTTACCTTCGATTATTGCTAATTACCATAAGAGTACATGCAAATTTTAAATCACTATAATTTTCCAAAAAAACCCATGAATTGATAAAAAATTTTACAGGTATCTTTTTAATAGTAATAGGAATGTATAATAGCAAATTCAATATGCTGTCATCATTCAAGTACACTGAGAAAAACGAAGCCACAAAATTCTAGCAATATTTATTGTATATCTAAGTAAAAATTACTATATTTGAATAGTAATCTTGAAACATGTTTGGATTTAATTAATGATTGCTAAACTTTGGGGAAAAATTCGTCTGTATGGTTAGTATAATTTTTACTTATTGAACTTAAAGGAAATTACCGAATTATATAATAAAATCTTTGATCTATATATGAAATAATCTAAATCGCGTGTAGTAATATAAAGTAAAGTAATAGAAGGAAAATGTAGAAATTGAATATTAGAAATTACTAACAAGGGACAGTAAAAATTAGTAACTGTGGATAGAAATTATTATTACCATGTAGAAATTACTATATCCCTGGTGGAAATATGCATGTCATAATTGGGCAGAAAATGTTGAAAAATGGCCATATATTACAAATTATGTACAAAATTCTCAAATTTTGTAATAATATTACAATTTTTGATAAATATTCCAAAAGACAGTCAGAAAAGGACAGATTATGACAAGAATTGACGATATCTAATATAATACGTTGAATATAATATATTGAATTCTAACATAATTTCTTCACGAATATATATCATCAAATTTTGTGAAATTTTAACATGTTAAATTATATCAGAGAATTCAACATATTATATTAGATTTCGTCAATTCTTGTCATAATCTGTTCTTTTCTGTCCATCTTTTGGAACATTTATAAAAAATTATAATATTATTACAAAATTTGAGAATTTCGTACATAATTTGTAATATATGGCCATTTTTCAACATTTTCTGCCCAATTATGACATGCATATTTCCGCCAGTGATAGATTTTAAGTAAATACAAAAGGAACGTATTTCTTACTCAAAGAAAGTATCTTTTTGTTACTATATTTCAATTTTTACTAATCGTCATACCACCGTTTTCTCAGTATAGATCGACCAATTATATCAGTTCCGGAACGATTACAATGAATTATTCACCGAACACGTCACAATCGCAATCGAACACAATCATTAACAATCCCTAATAATCTGATAGTCCTTCAGATAGTCCTTTCGGGACAGCAACGGCGCGTGCTGGACGCTATTGGTTTATCCGTAAAGAAGAAAAAGGACGAGAACGGGGGGACGTGACAAGGGGTAAGGGGCCAAACACGCAAATATTGTGCACCGTTGTCGCAATATTATCGTTCTCGAAAAGACGTATACGCGGCAGCTCGGCCACGCTTTGTGCCTCGCGGCCGTGGGTCCGCTTGCAAACAGATAACGCGCGGGACCCGAGTGGTTTACCGGCTAGTCCTGTTTGGCTTACGGCTTACCATAGATATCTCGCACCTCGAGGAACACGCGTTGCTTGTATAGGATCATCGGGAAAACTCGCGAGGAACTCGGCTCCGGGGATGAACTCGTTTCAGGAACATGTCTCGCGAATCGCAGACGCGATTTTCCATTTCTCTATCAACATCTCTACCTAAGTACATTTTCCCCCTTCGCGTCTTCCGTCGAAAATTATTATACCATTTTGCATCGAGTGCAAAGTATAAGTATTTTTACACAGAATAAGAATTTGCATAGACGTTTTTTAGTTAAAAATTTACTCTTGTATTCCTTTTTCTCAAAATATGATTTCGACCTCCATATCTTTTTTTAGGATGAATAGGTTCCAAAACCATACTTATTTTTTCGACTCGGGAGGCTCGCATTTGTCAGTTCGCCACCGCGTTCGGGAGATCGGTATCGTTCCGGTTGCGCAACAAGAGACAAAAATGTTGTACCCGCCGGTCGGACAACTTTTAACAAGACAAGGCCTTCATGCTCCAGAAAACGTTAAACCATGCGGCCGTTTGCTGGACACCCGGAATCGAGCTCATGACACATCGCCCCGAGCCTTTTTCTGTTTTCCCTAACAGCCGTGAAAATCTGGAGCAATCCCGGTTCTTTTTTCCACGACCGGCGGACTCCTTCCCCGACGCGACGTTCGGACACGGAAATTGTTCACGCGGTGATTTGTGGCGCGAAACCAACCCGGGAGTTTGTTTGCATATTCTTCAGGGTGCAGCGACGGAACCGGCTCGAAGGCCACAAGATTAGTATCGCGACAAGCCTCAGTGTTTTGAGAACTTCATGTAAAAAATGCTCGCGATGTTCTTGATAGAATTTAAAAAAAACCGATTGGACTGGACTGGAATGAAGTTCATAAATATTTTTACACGTTTTGAAATTGAATTATTTGGATTTGAGGAATTAATTCTTGTTTTTTAACCGTTTTAGTGTGAATATACTGTAAAAATGATGATTTTTTTTTCTTTTCAATGACTGTATCTTTTTGAAACCTCAAAATAACTTTTAGTTAGATTTCGAAGATATTTTTAGAACGAATTTTAAGTTTTTTCATCGCTTGTCTTTGGCAATTCGTCAAAACCACTCAAAAAGTAATAAAAGTTGCATAATTTTATAATTGTAAAATTGCAAAACAAAATTGCATTGCAAAATAATATATAAGTAATAAAATTAATAAAACTCCACTTGTTTCTTTTTTTTTGCACACATTATCCAATATTCGTTATTTTCAACCCTTTCCCCAAAAAAACTTCACGTCAAGGACTAAAAAAAATACCAACCCTGATGTAAGAACCGTTCAAACCGTTTTCTAATCCTTTTTCGAAAAATCCCGGAAAAAGGACGAAGAAGAAAACTTAAAACGGAAGGAGGTGATGGAAATTGTTATGACCGCTTTACCCTTTGATGAGAAAACGTAATTCGACTTTTTAAAAAAAGAAAGAAAGTAAACGTAATTCCACTTTTTAAGAAAAGAAAGAAAGTAAACCTAATTCCACTTTTTTAAAAAAAGAAAGAAAGTAAACGTAATTCCACTTTTTAAAAAAAGAAAGAAAGTAAACGTAATTCCACTTTTTAAAAAAAGAAAGAAAGTAAACCTAATTCCACTTTTTAAAAAAAGAAAGAAAGTAAACGTAATTCCACTTTTTAAAAAAAGAAAGAAAGTAAACGTAATTCCACTTTTTAAAAAAAGAAAGAAAGTAAACGTAATTCGACTTTTTAAAAAAAGAAAGAAAGTAAACCTAATTCCACTTTTTTAAAAGAAGAAAGAAAGTAAACGTAATTCCACTTTTTAAAAAAAGAAAGAAAGTAAACGTAATTCCACTTTTTAAAAAAAAGAAAGAAAGTAAACGTAATTCCACTTAAAAAAAAAAACCTAAACGTTATTTCCTTTTTAAAAAAACGTAAATGTAAGTCCATGTGGGATGTTAAAAAAAAGTGTAGCGAACTTTTGGGAGAAATTTCCGGCGGGGGCTTCGTTCTATTGTTCCGAACGTGAAAGCATGAGATCATAAAGCACGTTTTACTTTCTTCTTTGCATACCTGTTGGTTCGAGGGGACAGTTGCTGGTCAAGGTTCTTTTTTAGACCGACGATGGAAGGCGAAGAACATAGAAGAGCAGCGAGCGACGCCGAAGCCAAAGGGACGGAGAGAGCCATTGGGAAATATATAATTCAGACCGTAAATGGCCTCCTTACGGACTGGTAAAACGGTTAACCTGTAACGTCACGGCTTAGGTATACGAAACTGAGGCGCAGTCGTACTTTCCATGCGAAAGGAAAGATGCGACGGATCGCATTATCCTTTGATAAAAAACGCCGTCTCGCGGGCAGAGAGACGCGGAGAGAGAGAAATTCTCGTTATTAAGAAAACGAGTCATAATGGAAGGTGCTTAAAAGATTGATGGTCAAAGGACTTGGGGGGACTTCATCTAACTTTGATCAGCGGAATTTTAATGAGGGGAGACGAGCTCGAATAATTATGAATTCGCTGTACAAACAATATTCGATTGTTCTTATAACTTGGACGTTATTATAAATGTTTATTAATGGAAAAATGGATAGACGTAATATGGATGATGATTAATACAAGAAGTATAGTTATTAGTAGACAGAGGATTTTTATGCAAAATGAAAGTTTTAATGGTGATTAATTAAAGAAATGCATTTCAGATTGCAATTTCTTTTATCGTATAAGCAATCAAATATACATTCGCTTTTTATATTTTTTATATTTTTATGTATCAGATTCCACGTTTATGTTTACAATATACTCAATTATTTCGTAAGTTCATAAAATCAGCATTCTAGTTATTATAATATACAGTGACTCCCATTAATATCCGGACACATTTCATAAAATTTTTAGTAATGATACGAGACACTACCAATTTTTATTTCAGACCCTAATAAAAAAGTTTAAAAAATGTTCTTTACTATTTCCTTCGCGATTTCAAAGAATATCAATTTCTTTTTAATTTGTTGTTAGACATTCTATAGTAAATTAAGCTCTCTAAAATTCCACAGAAGATAAAGTTCTTTGGTTTAATACTAAAAATTTTATACCGTTTCGAAATGTGTAAGAATATTTATGGACGTCGCTGTATGTATTACTTGATGCCAATTCTAAATCGCATGCATTCGCAATAATTGCGATTGTAACACAATACATAATATACATAATATAGATAACATACAATACATAATATACATAATATAGATAACATACAATACATAATATACATAATATAGATAACATACAGTAAATAATATACATAATATACATAATATAGTATAATTACAGATAACAATATGAAAAAATTTTTAATAATACTCAAAACGACCTGTTATTCTTGAACGAATGCCTCAACAAGAGTCAGTTTATTTCCATATTAATAACAGGTCGTTTTGAGTATTATTAAAAATTCTATCATTGGACGTTAAAATTCAAATACAAAATGAAAAAATGTAAGACATATTTGCTAAGTGACTTCCTTACGTTCTATCCATAATTTTACTTAAACGGTCGTCAACAAAAGCCCAATGAAAAAAGTCGGTTGAAATCGTTTTAACAGCAATGAAACGTAATATCCAAGGCATAATACTTCTGATCAGAAACATCAAGCCGTTCCGCGAATCTCGTCGCCGCATCGAGAAATAATGACCATCGTACAAAAAAGAAACTGGAAGATTCCATTTCGCCGCGAGTCCCCATCCCTTCTATCAAAAAATGTTTTATGTAGTAACACCGTCAACGGAGAGACGGAACCTAAGAAAGAAAGAGAGAAGAGAAAGGCTTTCCCTTCTCCTCGAGGATGTTACATCGTGGTTTATGATCGGCTCGCGAACACTGCCTCGACGCACCTTGATCCTCGTTACGACCTCGTAAAGAAACCTTTTAACGTGTCCATCCACCGGCACCTTCGTTCGCCCTGGCTTAGGTTCCAGCTTTGGCCTTCGATCGCGGAAGCTTGTTTATCCGTTTTCAGCGTTGGCTCCATGTTAATCGATCAAATCCAATTGTTGCTTCCAATCGATTATTTTGGTACTTTTTTGGAATGGTCTGAATGTATTTTTGATTTTTAATTGGTAGAATTGGTAGAAGAGCTAAGTGTGGAATTATTTTTTATTGGGTGAGATTGTAAGTACTTATTACACGTATTTAGAGAGAATCTAATGTGTAGTAAAGAGGAAATAGAAGAAAATTCAATAAGAAATATAGAGAATCCTTAGTGGGGGAAAAAATTTCTATAAAAAACTATAACATTTTATGCATTTCTATCTCGCCGAAAACCACTTAAAACTAAAAGAATTGAAAAACGTAGTTTTACATAGAAAAGTATAGATATTTATGAAAAACTATGTCTTTCTATCCATTTCTATTCTTTTTCTTCAAAAAATTATTTAACAGGACTAGAAAGTCGTAGATATTCATAAAAAGAATAGAAATACATAGTTTATAGCAGAAAATCCTAAATTGTTGTAAAAAGACGTAACTTTCCATAGACATTTCTTCCGCCACTTATGTATATGAATATCAATAGATATAATACATAAATCGCGTTCCAATTGAACGTCTATCGAATCATCGCTTCGTCATTTTCTCACAGGAAAACTGTATCTCGCCTAAACGACCCTTCGAGTAAATCGTCTCCTCTCCAAATCGCGAAGAGAACTCCACCGACCCGAACGAATAACGCATAATTCCTTCGTAATACTGCGATAAGCTGAGCGGGGTAGCGGGTTTCTCTCCACCGGTCGGGCCTGTCAAAATAATGTTTGTCTAGCTTCGTAGGCGTTCGAAGAGGCGCTTTGTCGGCCGGGACGCTCCACCCGCGTCAGTTATGAGAGTTATGGCTGTTATGATTGTCATGTTTTGTCAACTCCTTTGTCAGCTACAAAAGGGCTGCTGGCCGGGGAGGATCTCCGGGTTTTCGAGCAAGACCGGGCTCTAGGTCCCAACCGCGAGTGCCGTGAAGTCGATGCACCGGCGTACAAAGGTATCGCCGGAAGTTTCGTTGGTACAAAATTCGATACGTCACTCGTATCGGAAATTTCTTCAATCCTCTGAATCCCCGTAGCGAAACGTCAATCACGCTGCGCGCGTATTCGCGTACCAGTAACGTAAACACCTGCACGTAGGCCGATTTTTTAGGAAATAGTATTACCTTGATTTTTTATTTAGGGTTAACGAAAATAGACATTAGTTAGCGTTAATTTTCAAGCAATAGTTAAAGATGTTCTGGAGATACAATTGGAGACAAAAGTAAATAAAATTTGGAATTCATTCATCCAATTACTTTTAAATTTATATCCTTCAGCTACTTTAAATTGATATATTACATTTTAATATAAAGTTCAATGTACTTTTCTAATATTAAAAAAATAAAAACAATTACTATTAAATTTGTGGATTTGACATATTATAATTAATCTGTATTATTATTATAAGTAATCTTATAATTAATATTATAATAATTCTGTTATAAATAGTCCTATAGGGTTATCCAAAATAGAAATCTTGGATAACCCTTTATCTGCACTTCTATGAATTATGTTACCTTTATATTTTACATATGAATCATTTAATTTCAATCTGCAAGGATGAATAAGCGTTAAGTAAAGAATCACATTGTTCCATAAATTAGCAAACAACATTA
This sequence comes from Ceratina japonica, assembly GCA_019453355.1. NCBI lineage: Eukaryota > Metazoa > Arthropoda > Insecta > Hymenoptera > Apidae > Ceratina > Ceratina japonica. The sequence continues at coordinate 28,763 of SMSR01009869.1, forward strand.
AGAGTATTGACCCAAACGATGCATCAATCCCCAGGGACGTACGACTCGGGGTAAAAGAAAGAGAGAAATAATTTGGTACGGGGCAGAGGAAATTCCCGAGTACGAGGCAACGAACGTTTAATCTCACGGTTGGTTCCCCGCGATCAACGTGAATCACGTGGAAATAAAGACAGCGTTTCTGTGACCCCAGGAAACATCGGCGATTGATTGCACCGAACGGGGGTGTACCCATTACAATTGCGCCTTGAAGGTCCTGCGCGGATATATATACACCGACAGAGATCATTCGGGAAGATGTACGGTCTATTTTCTAGAGACTATTAGTCTACCGAGTTAATTCGACGGAGCTACTGCTAAATAGAATCCGCTGACTCGTAACACCGAGCCTCGACGGGAATCCACTAGTCACGTTCAATTAAAGCCTAGATCCTATTAATTCCCATTTACCTATCAAGAGCCAATGGAGCAGAAAATATCCATAAGATATGTTAGAAATAATTCTCTCTCTTTCTGTTTCTTTCTGATTGAATTTATTACACATTATTAAATGATTTTCGAAGTGAATTTTTTGGGGATTAGCTGTAGATGTGGACTAAGGACTGAATTATAATTAATGATCCAGTAAATGTTAATGCAAAGTAGATTTGTTTTAAATTATTCTGCTGGTAGAGATTCGATTGGTAGTCTTTTTACTTAAAATAACATGATTGAAAGAGAGCTTAAAGATGATTGTACTTTCTGTTAATCATTTTATTATTTAGAAATGTACTGGAAATCTACTATTTTTTACGAACTTTAAATTAAACATTTGAACGAATTTTGTCTTGATTATCGGAGAATAAAATCGAATGAAATAAATGAATAAATAATCGAATCAATGAATAAATAATCGAATGAAATAAATCCAATTTAAGGAGTAACAGTGACATTCTGTCTTATTGCATCGCTATCAGAAATCACCCCCTTAAGAGATTCGTACCAAATTCTTCGAATTACGAGTTTTCTTTAGTCTTTTCGATTCAGATCAATATATTTATGATATTTATCAAATTCGGCTCAATATCTCAGATATAAAAAATTGTAGACTTACTTATAAAAAACTGAAGTTAACCTTGATAATTCTTTTGTAATTCTCTTTGTATGATGTTATTATATTATAAAACTCCGAGCTTCCTTTAATCTTTTCGAGTCAAATCAAAATATTTATTATGATATTTACCAAATTCGGCTCAATATCTCAGATATAAAAATATTGTAGACTTACTTATAAAAAACTGAAGTTAACCTTGATAATTCTTTTGTAATTCTCTTTGTATGATGTTATTATATTATAAAACTCCGAGCTTCCTTTAATCTTTTCGAGAGTCAGACCAAAATATTTATTAAGATATTTACCAAATTCGGCTCAATATCTCAGATATAAAAATATTGTAGACTTACTTATAAAAAACTGAAGTTGATCTTGATAATTCTGAAATAAAATAAGTTGACACAAAAATTTTGTACTAACATTTTAAAGCTCTCCTTGTAAGATATTATAATATATATATTAACCAGCTAAAAAGAGCTTTCGATCAAATCGTCTATTTATTACTCGGCTAATACCAGAATAATCCAAACCGATCACGCTTCGTGGTCGACCCTGTAACAATTACGATCTCAGTTCCTTACAGTAACACGACTCCGAAGGATTTTAACATAGATTGTAAGCAGGTGGTAAGATACCGCGGCCGTACGTGCCGCGACAAAGGGAACGTGGAGATCGTGGTTTTTCCACCCCTCACGCCCTTCATCTATTGAAAAATGTCCGGGAATCATTATTTTTCTCACCCCGGCGACGTCGTTTCCCAGCGGCGATCCCTTTCCCCCGCTTAGAGAGGACCGAACACGAAAAGCCGACCGGGATCGGGCAATTATCGGCGAGCGAACCGGGCGCGAGTGCGTGACTATGATAAATCTATGATAGAACTGCTCGGGATTTATTGCGCGGCTGGCGCGAATTCGATTCCGGTCCGGNTTTCTCTATTGCTAGAATTAACTTGAAAAAAGGAGTATTTTCATGTATTTAATGGAAATGTAATAATTTTTTAATATGAACAGTAAATGATATAATTTAAAACAAATTTTTTCTCCAAAAGTCTGCAAGAATCGTGAAATATAAAAGGATCGACTTTCTCTATTTTTAGAATTAACTTGAAGAAAGGAGTATTTTCATGTACTTATCGGAAATGCAATATTTTTTTAATATGAACAGTAAATGATATAATTTAAAAATATATTACTAGCGAGGAATCGTGAAATATAAAAGGATCGTTTTTCTCTATTGCTAGAATTAACTTGAAAAAAGGAGTATTTTCATGTATTTAATGGAAATGTAATAATTTTTTAATATGAACAGTAAATGATATAATTTAAAACAAATTTTTTCTCCAAAAGTCTGCAAGAATCGTGAAATATAAAAGGATCGACTTTCTCTATTTTTAGAATTAACTTGAAGAAAGGAGTATTTTCATGTACTTATCGGAAATGCAATATTTTTTTAATATGAACAGTAAATGATATAATTTAAAAATATATTACTAGCGAGGAATCGTGAAATATAAAAGGATCGTTTTTCTCTATTGCTAGAATTAACTTGAAAAAAGGAGTATTTTCATGTATTTAATGGAAATGTAATAATTTTTTAATATGAACAGTAAATGATATAATTTAAAACAAATTTTTTCTCCAAAAGTCTGCAAGAATCGTGAAATATAAAAGGATCGACTTTCTCTATTTTTAGAATTAACTTGAAGAAAGGAGTATTTTCATGTACTTATCGGAAATGCAATATTTTTTTAATATGAACAGTAAATGATATAATTTAAAAATATATTACTAGCGAGGAATCGTGAAATATAAAAGGATCGTTTTTCTCTATTGCTAGAATTAACTTGAAAAAAGGAGTATTTTCATGTATTTAATGGAAATGTAATAATTTTTTAATATGAACAGTAAATGATATAATTTAAAACAAATTTTTTCTCCAAAAGTCTGCAAGAATCGTGAAATATAAAAGGATCGACTTTCTCTATTTTTAGAATTAACTTGAAGAAAGGAGTATTTTCATGTACTTATCGGAAATGCAATATTTTTTTAATATGAACAGTAAATGATATAATTTAAAAATATATTACTAGCGAGGAATCGTGAAATATAAAAGGATCGTTTTTCTCTATTGCTAGAATTAACTTGAAAAAAGGAGTATTTTCATGTATTTAATGGAAATGTAATAATTTTTTAATATGAACAGTAAATGATATAATTTAAAACAAATTTTTTCTCCAAAAGTCTGCAAGAATCGTGAAATATAAAAGGATCGACTTTCTCTATTTTTAGAATTAACTTGAAGAAAGGAGTATTTTCATGTACTTATCGGAAATGCAATATTTTTTTAATATGAACAGTAAATGATATAATTTAAAAATATATTACTAGCGAGGAATCGTGAAATATAAAAGGATCGTTTTTCTCTATTGCTAGAATTAACTTGAAAAAAGGAGTATTTTCATGTATTTAATGGAAATGTAATAATTTTTTAATATGAACAGTAAATGATATAATTTAAAACAAATTTTTTCTCCAAAAGTCTGCAAGAATCGTGAAATATAAAAGGATCGACTTTCTCTATTTTTAGAATTAACTTGAAGAAAGGAGTATTTTCATGTACTTATCGGAAATGCAATATTTTTTTAATATGAACAGTAAATGATATAATTTAAAAATATATTACTAGCGAGGAATCGTGAAATATAAAAGGATCGTTTTTCTCTATTGCTAGAATTAACTTGAAAAAAGGAGTATTTTCATGTATTTAATGGAAATGTAATAATTTTTTAATATGAACAGTAAATGATATAATTTAAAACAAATTTTTTCTCCAAAAGTCTGCAAGAATCGTGAAATATAAAAGGATCGACTTTCTCTATTTTTAGAATTAACTTGAAGAAAGGAGTATTTTCATGTACTTATCGGAAATGCAATATTTTTTTAATATGAACAGTAAATGATATAATTTAAAAATATATTACTAGCGAGGAATCGTGAAATATAAAAGGATCGTTTTTCTCTATTGCTAGAATTAACTTGAAAAAAGGAGTATTTTCATGTATTTAATGGAAATGTAATAATTTTTTAATATGAACAGTAAATGATATAATTTAAAACAAATTTTTTCTCCAAAAGTCTGCAAGAATCGTGAAATATAAAAGGATCGACTTTCTCTATTTTTAGAATTAACTTGAAGAAAGGAGTATTTTCATGTACTTATCGGAAATGCAATATTTTTTTAATATGAACAGTAAATGATATAATTTAAAAATATATTACTAGCGAGGAATCGTGAAATATAAAAGGATCGTTTTTCTCTATTGCTAGAATTAACTTGAAAAAAGGAGTATTTTCATGTATTTAATGGAAATGTAATAATTTTTTAATATGAACAGTAAATGATATAATTTAAAACAAATTTTTTCTCCAAAAGTCTGCAAGAATCGTGAAATATAAAAGGATCGACTTTCTCTATTTTTAGAATTAACTTGAAGAAAGGAGTATTTTCATGTACTTATCGGAAATGCAATATTTTTTTAATATGAACAGTAAATGATATAATTTAAAAATATATTACTAGCGAGGAATCGTGAAATATAAAAGGATCGTTTTTCTCTATTGCTAGAATTAACTTGAAAAAAGGAGTATTTTCATGTATTTAATGGAAATGTAATAATTTTTTAATATGAACAGTAAATGATATAATTTAAAACAAATTTTTTCTCCAAAAGTCTGCAAGAATCGTGAAATATAAAAGGATCGACTTTCTCTATTTTTAGAATTAACTTGAAGAAAGGAGTATTTTCATGTACTTATCGGAAATGCAATATTTTTTTAATATGAACAGTAAATGATATAATTTAAAAATATATTACTAGCGAGGAATCGTGAAATATAAAAGGATCGTTTTTCTCTATTGCTAGAATTAACTTGAAAAAAGGAGTATTTTCATGTATTTAATGGAAATGTAATAATTTTTTAATATGAACAGTAAATGATATAATTTAAAACAAATTTTTTCTCCAAAAGTCTGCAAGAATCGTGAAATATAAAAGGATCGACTTTCTCTATTTTTAGAATTAACTTGAAGAAAGGAGTATTTTCATGTACTTATCGGAAATGCAATATTTTTTTAATATGAACAGTAAATGATATAATTTAAAAATATATTACTAGCGAGGAATCGTGAAATATAAAAGGATCGTTTTTCTCTATTGCTAGAATTAACTTGAAAAAAGGAGTATTTTCATGTATTTAATGGAAATGTAATAATTTTTTAATATGAACAGTAAATGATATAATTTAAAACAAATTTTTTCTCCAAAAGTCTGCAAGAATCGTGAAATATAAAAGGATCGACTTTCTCTATTTTTAGAATTAACTTGAAGAAAGGAGTATTTTCATGTACTTATCGGAAATGCAATATTTTTTTAATATGAACAGTAAATGATATAATTTAAAAATATATTACTAGCGAGGAATCGTGAAATATAAAAGGATCGTTTTTCTCTATTGCTAGAATTAACTTGAAAAAAGGAGTATTTTCATGTATTTAATGGAAATGTAATAATTTTTTAATATGAACAGTAAATGATATAATTTAAAACAAATTTTTTCTCCAAAAGTCTGCAAGAATCGTGAAATATAAAAGGATCGACTTTCTCTATTTTTAGAATTAACTTGAAGAAAGGAGTATTTTCATGTACTTATCGGAAATGCAATATTTTTTTAATATGAACAGTAAATGATATAATTTAAAAATATATTACTAGCGAGGAATCGTGAAATATAAAAGGATCGTTTTTCTCTATTGCTAGAATTAACTTGAAAAAAGGAGTATTTTCATGTATTTAATGGAAATGTAATAATTTTTTAATATGAACAGTAAATGATATAATTTAAAACAAATTTTTTCTCCAAAAGTCTGCAAGAATCGTGAAATATAAAAGGATCGACTTTCTCTATTTTTAGAATTAACTTGAAGAAAGGAGTATTTTCATGTACTTATCGGAAATGCAATATTTTTTTAATATGAACAGTAAATGATATAATTTAAAAATATATTACTAGCGAGGAATCGTGAAATATAAAAGGATCGTTTTTCTCTATTGCTAGAATTAACTTGAAAAAAGGAGTATTTTCATGTATTTAATGGAAATGTAATAATTTTTTAATATGAACAGTAAATGATATAATTTAAAACAAATTTTTTCTCCAAAAGTCTGCAAGAATCGTGAAATATAAAAGGATCGACTTTCTCTATTTTTAGAATTAACTTGAAGAAAGGAGTATTTTCATGTACTTATCGGAAATGCAATATTTTTTTAATATGAACAGTAAATGATATAATTTAAAAATATATTACTAGCGAGGAATCGTGAAATATAAAAGGATCGTTTTTCTCTATTGCTAGAATTAACTTGAAAAAAGGAGTATTTTCATGTATTTAATGGAAATGTAATAATTTTTTAATATGAACAGTAAATGATATAATTTAAAACAAATTTTTTCTCCAAAAGTCTGCAAGAATCGTGAAATATAAAAGGATCGACTTTCTCTATTTTTAGAATTAACTTGAAGAAAGGAGTATTTTCATGTACTTATCGGAAATGCAATATTTTTTTAATATGAACAGTAAATGATATAATTTAAAAATATATTACTAGCGAGGAATCGTGAAATATAAAAGGATCGTTTTTCTCTATTGCTAGAATTAACTTGAAAAAAGGAGTATTTTCATGTATTTAATGGAAATGTAATAATTTTTTAATATGAACAGTAAATGATATAATTTAAAACAAATTTTTTCTCCAAAAGTCTGCAAGAATCGTGAAATATAAAAGGATCGACTTTCTCTATTTTTAGAATTAACTTGAAGAAAGGAGTATTTTCATGTACTTATCGGAAATGCAATATTTTTTTAATATGAACAGTAAATGATATAATTTAAAAATATATTACTAGCGAGGAATCGTGAAATATAAAAGGATCGTTTTTCTCTATTGCTAGAATTAACTTGAAAAAAGGAGTATTTTCATGTATTTAATGGAAATGTAATAATTTTTTAATATGAACAGTAAATGATATAATTTAAAACAAATTTTTTCTCCAAAAGTCTGCAAGAATCGTGAAATATAAAAGGATCGACTTTCTCTATTTTTAGAATTAACTTGAAGAAAGGAGTATTTTCATGTACTTATCGGAAATGCAATATTTTTTTAATATGAACAGTAAATGATATAATTTAAAAATATATTACTAGCGAGGAATCGTGAAATATAAAAGGATCGTTTTTCTCTATTGCTAGAATTAACTTGAAAAAAGGAGTATTTTCATGTATTTAATGGAAATGTAATAATTTTTTAATATGAACAGTAAATGATATAATTTAAAACAAATTTTTTCTCCAAAAGTCTGCAAGAATCGTGAAATATAAAAGGATCGACTTTCTCTATTTTTAGAATTAACTTGAAGAAAGGAGTATTTTCATGTACTTATCGGAAATGCAATATTTTTTTAATATGAACAGTAAATGATATAATTTAAAAATATATTACTAGCGAGGAATCGTGAAATATAAAAGGATCGTTTTTCTCTATTGCTAGAATTAACTTGAAAAAAGGAGTATTTTCATGTATTTAATGGAAATGTAATAATTTTTTAATATGAACAGTAAATGATATAATTTAAAACAAATTTTTTCTCCAAAAGTCTGCAAGAATCGTGAAATATAAAAGGATCGACTTTCTCTATTTTTAGAATTAACTTGAAGAAAGGAGTATTTTCATGTACTTATCGGAAATGCAATATTTTTTTAATATGAACAGTAAATGATATAATTTAAAAATATATTACTAGCGAGGAATCGTGAAATATAAAAGGATCGTTTTTCTCTATTGCTAGAATTAACTTGAAAAAAGGAGTATTTTCATGTATTTAATGGAAATGTAATAATTTTTTAATATGAACAGTAAATGATATAATTTAAAACAAATTTTTTCTCCAAAAGTCTGCAAGAATCGTGAAATATAAAAGGATCGACTTTCTCTATTTTTAGAATTAACTTGAAGAAAGGAGTATTTTCATGTACTTATCGGAAATGCAATATTTTTTTAATATGAACAGTAAATGATATAATTTAAAAATATATTACTAGCGAGGAATCGTGAAATATAAAAGGATCGTTTTTCTCTATTGCTAGAATTAACTTGAAAAAAGGAGTATTCTCATGTATTTGATAGAAATGCAATATTTTTTAATATGAACAGTATTGAATGAAATTGAATTAATATGAACATATATTGAGAAATCGTGAGATATAAAAGAACTGGTTTTCTCTATTCTTACACTGAGAAAATCGAAGCCACAAAATTCTAGCAATATTTATTGCATATTTAAGTCAAAATTACTATATTTTAATAGTAATCTTGAAACATGTTTGGATTCAATTAATGATTGCTAAACTTTAAGGAAAAATTCGTCTGTATGCTTAGTATAATTTTTACTTATTGAACTCAAAGGAAATTACCGAATTATATAATAAAATCTTTAATCTATATATGAAATAATATAAATCGCTTGTAGTAATATAAAGTAAAGTAATATAAGGAAAATGTAGAAATTGAATATTAGAAATCACTAACCAGGGATAGTAAAAATTAGTAACTGTCGATAGAAATTATTATTACTGTGTAGAAATTACTATATAGATTTGTAATAAATACAGAAGGAAGTATTTATTACTAAAAAAAGAGGGTATTCTTTTTGCTACTATATTTCAATTTTTGCTAATCGTCAGACCATCGTTTTCTCAGTCTAGAATTAATTTAACGAAAGGAGTATTTTTATGTACTTATTGCAACTGCAATATATTTTAATTTGAACAGTAAATGATACAATTTAAAAATATATTAATAGCAAAGAATCGTGAAACATAAAAAGATCGGTTTTCTCTATTCTTAGAATTAACTTAAAAAAAGACATATTCCTATGTACTTGATAGAAATGCAATATTTTTTTAATATGAACAGTAAATGATACAATTTAAAAATATATTACCAGCGAGGAATCGTGTCTCGGGAAAAGCCAGATTAAAACGGGAAACCTTAACTTCGCCCAATGGAGGCTATAACCGCTACTGAGAGTCGTCGAACGACGTTCTAAACCGACTGTAAGTTGGCGACATTAACGCGGAACGGTGTTAATCGAGAACGCTAGTCCCTTAACAGGTGTGACGCTATCCGGGTAGCCAATCAAGCGTCGTTGAGCAAGTCTCGATCGAGTTTATGCGCCATAAAATGAGAATCGCCACCTCTCAACGACGGATCACCCTCCCACGTAAAAGACACACATGTATCAACGTTGACAGTCGCTGCTGTTCGTTTCCATTGCAACTGTTGCCGTCTGACCATTAGATTTATATCAGAGGAAATATAAAAAGAGTCTGGCACAAAATGCAATGAAATCGTAATTTTCTATTAACGTACAAATATTCTCTAAAAATTTTGGAAGACTNTTTAGAATTAACTTGAAGAAAGGAGTATTTTTATGTACTTAATGGAAATGCAATACTTTTTTAATATGAACAGTAAATGATACAATTTAAAAATATATTACTAGCGAGGAATCGTGTCTCGGGAAAAGCCAGATTAAAACGGGAAACCTTAACTTCACCCAATGGAGGCTATAACCGCTACTGAGAGTCGTCGAACGACGTTCTAA